>QJPP01005121.1:0-24452 GCA_003996215.1 Jaltomata sinuosa
AGATTCCTTAGACCGAGTCCGAGTGATTCAGGACAGACTTCGGGCAGCTCAGAGCAGGCAGAAGAGTTATGCTGATCGTAGGCTTCGGGCTTTGGAGTTTAGTGTCGGTGACTTGGTGTTTCTCCGTGTATCACCCATGAAGGGCGTGATGAGATTGGTAGGCGGGGCAAGCTTAGCCCCAGGTACATTGGGCCGTTTGAGATTCTGCAGAGGGTTGGTAGCGTTGCCTATCAGTTAGCCTTACCTCTGATGTTTTCAGCTATACATCCTGTATTTCATGTTTCGATGTTGCGTCGGTATGTCCCAGATGAGTCTCATGTGTTGCAGTGGGATTCAGTTCAGTTGGATGAGGGTTTAGCCTTTGTTGAGGAGCCGGCAGCTATTTTGGCCAGAGATGTCAGGAGATTGAAGTCTCGAGAGATCCCGGTTGTTAAGGTTCAGTGGAGGCACCGTCCAGTCGAGGAGGCTACCTGGGAGACCGAGAGAGATATGCGGGATCAGTATCCGCAGCTATTTTAGTCTTCAGGTACCCTCTTAACCTTGACTTTCGAGGACGAAAGCCCTTTTTAGTAGTGGATGATGTAATGACCCTTCCGGTCATTTCCACGTTTAAGTTTGAAGTCAAGCAAATCGACAAAAGATATCGTAAGACCTTTAACAAATTTCCTGAACTTTGGGTCAAATGTATCAGGACTTTTCTCCCAATATATAAAGAGTTAGAAGTCCCCCGAAATACCAAATCAAAGGTTTACGAGTCTAGTTTCCAACGCACAAAACCGCACGTCCAAATTATCTCGGAGTAAAAAGTTATGACTGTTTTACCGCGGACTGTCTGGCAGAAAATGGGTTGCGAACCGGGACGCGAACCGGGTCGGGTTAAACTCGATTTAAGCCTCGATTTCACGTTTTAAAATGCCATTTCAGTTCTAAAACAGTGATAAAATAAGGGAGGATCCTGAGAGAACTCTTGAGTGTCGAAATCGGGCGTATTTGAAAGTATTTATTTTATAAAGTTTTTATACTCCGTAATATTTTAACGGAGATAGTAAATTTAATTATGTTGAAAATTATTATTATAATATAGTAGGTTTTATTGGAAATGATTTTCTAATAATTATGGTATATTTAAAATACTATATTTATTTTACCACGAATTTATGCAATACCCGAATATATACCTAACGGAGGGAAATTGGTTGCCACCTCCACCCCCACGTGTAAGTGGAAGGTGAAGGCAGCACTAGTATATTTAGAAGTGGCAGCATTTGATGAAATTGCATACTAAGTACATTAAAGTGGGCATTTTGACCTTGCTGAAGGTATCTATACATATATGTATATTACTGTTGCATACAATTATGCACAGTATTAAATACTCATTCACGTGAGAGGTTTTGTTGTGAGAAAAATATATTTGATAAAGTAAGTCAATTATCTTGTCAAGTTATTCCGTCCCAAATCCGATTCCGATTCCGATTTAGTTTTGGATTTTCTCGGAGTGGTTCGAGCTTGGACATCGTTGTTCCAGCAGCTTGTCGTCGGACGACAGGTAGGTTACGGTTTATTTTCCCTAGACTCCGTATATATAAAATAAAATTGTATTAATGGGCATCCTTGGGTTGGTTTATTAGGTTGGGACCACAGACCTTGACCGCTTTATTCATAACCGCCTGCTTCTGTTCCTCCGTTGTTTGTAGTATTTGCCGTTATATTTTATTTATTTACCCTTGTGGTCCTGTGAGGCCTTGTTGACTCTGGAACATAGAAGGTGGGATTTTGGGAATGTCCGCGAGTCCCGGGCATAGAATATCCTTCTAGGCTGGTTATGCTTGCTGAGTAGCTGTGGGCCTGTGCAGGGTCGATAGGTTGATTGTGAGCTGCTGGGCAGCTATTGTGTGTGATCATACCATTTCCATGCATATAAAGAGGTTTTATCCATGTTTTACTATGGTTTTGGCTTCGGGCCTACTGGCACTATTTTCTAAACCTTGCATGGCCCGGGGGGCCCATTTTTGATGGAAATGATTTGGAAATGGTTGATTTCACTTGTGGAGATTTTTGGGCAAGAAAGTAAAATTATGTTTAAAATCATCAGTTTTATGATTTTCGCTAGACTCGGCAGGGCCGGGTGCTAGTTGAGTTTTTCTGGTTACTTGAGAGGATTTTTAGTCTGGTCGGACCGAGCACCTGAGATGACTTTTTACTGTTTAGACCCGGCTACGCCCGGGCACCTTGGAGGGGGTTTTTGAGATATTTTTCCTATTATTTTTAGTCCTGAGGCAGGGTCTGGGCATGCATATTCGAGACTGGGGTCTCTATCTTGATATTCGAGACTGGGCTCCCTATCTTGATACATGTTCTGATACTGAGAATTTAGTATGGGGTCTGGGACCTCTATGGACCTGCTATCCGGGCCAGGGGCTACGGGCTGCGTGTGCCGGAAGAGGGGTATACGGTGGAGTAGAGGTATACGGGCAGGTCCTTCCATGGAACCTACCTGCTTGGGCCGGATTGGCGCCGGAGGAGGTACATACAGAGATACTATGGCACTTGAGATCTTCATGCATCATATCATTCATTGTTTGAGGCTCCACCCTTGTTTGCTGTTTGCTGATTGTACGCTCCGGTAGTATGGGATGCCGGAGGGTTTTGTTTTCACTTGTTTGTGTTCCTCGGTTGTATGGGCGGCCGGGGGACTGTAGGTAGACTTTTGCTTTTTACTTGCAGAATTGTTCTCTATTATGGATAAGTATGACATTGGTATGATTAGTTGAGTTTGATTCATGTCTCTGAGCATGCCTATTATTACTCTTTCTCTCTTCTTGTTACACTTGAGGTTACCGGTATACCGTCCATTTCGTAAACTTATTTTGTATACACTGTTATTGCAAGGACCCCAGGTGCGTTGTTTCTTACTTTCACCTGTGCCTTTGGTGTGTATATTCTGCTTACTAGCCTCGTATGTGGTTCTGTTGATTTCCCTCTGGGCTAGTTCCTGTGTACCTTTCGTTGATGTCTGTGACTACTTGCTTCTATTCTGTCTATTACTGCTCTTTTATCTTATATGTGCCCAGTCGGCCTATGATACCTACTGGGTACCTTATGCTTCGCATTTGGTGCTCACCCCTACCCCTGCATCTTTGGGTGCAGATCCTAGCGTGGGCCATCGCCGTTAGACCGTTGTGATTCGTGCTTGGAGATCTGTTGAAGACTACTTCAGGCTGAGGGTGAGCTCTTGGCGATCGGAGCTTAGCTTTAGTTTATCTTCTGCTTTATGTACTCTATTACCATTCAGAGACATCTGTATATATTCTTTTGGATAGTTTTCACTCCATGTATGTAGTTTTGGCTCTGTACTATGATACCAGGTCTTGGGGTTGGTTTAGTTTCCGCATATGTATATATTTATATACCTGTTATCTATTTTATTTGTCTTGTTCCTCTAATTGCTAGATAGTAGCCCATTACTAACTGTTCTGGGCTACGGGGATTGGTTCACCTACCGGGGGTTGTAGGTGCCATCATGACCGAGAAATTGGGTCGTGACACAAATGAGGGATAATCGGCTAATACTCTTATATAATTTTCGTTTCTAGACCTTTTCCATTCTGGAGAGTTAAGAAAGGGCAAGGTAGTGGCGAACTAGATTGCGGGTGTTGTATCTTCACTCAAGGTAGGTTATGTTTGAATTAGAGTTAAGACTCACCTTGTTGCAGGTTTGTAGTGAAATTATAGGATCTGTGATTAGTCTTTGATAAGCTGGTAATCTACCAACTTATTGAGCCTTTATTCATGAATTATTGCCATGTTTGATAAGGTTAAAAGGTATTTATTGTATTTATTGATGAAAATGTAGGTACTCTTGGTCAAAAGTAGAAAACAAAGGAATAAGGCCCAAAGAGCTTAAAAAGAGTTAAAGTGTGAAGGTGATTGGAAGAGAAGAAGAATATGACGAGAGGTGCGAACCTAGTGCGACCCGCACAATACAATTTGTGGTCTGCACCTCCCTTTGCACATCACCATGGAAGTGACTGGGATCAGCTATCTGAGGAGTTGAGCCATGCAATGTGCATAATATGTAGTGTGATCGCATATCGTGTCACACATCGCATCGCACCATGCCTGAAGGGCATTTTTGTCAACTTTTAAATGACATTTTGGGACACTTCTAAAACCCTTTTTGGGTTGTGTACCTGAGTTTTTGAACAGTTTTTGAGTTCTGAGTTTGTTGAATAAGCTTTCAGACTACTACCCAAGGAAGATATAGAGAGTACTATTTCTCTTCATCTTCTAGACTTGAATCCACCATTTTTGTACCAGATTGAGCTTGGATTTTGATATTGGCTTAATTATGAATGGACATATAAGTTACCCAATTGGTATATTTTCTTATTTCCTTAGCATGAGTAGCTAATTTCCTTTTCCAGGGGTATGTTTATGATGGCTATTTGACTATTGTTATGGGTCTTTTTTAATTGAGCTTATAATTGATGAATTAATATGGGTGTATTGAATTCCTCAAGTTTTAATCATAAAATTGACGGTTGCAAACATTAATTGAGTTTTCTTAATTTTGTTCTCGCTTGAAAGAGGGGTTCATCATTCAGAGAGGAATTCAATAGTGGGAACTTGAGGTTTCCACCTTAGATTGAGGCTAGAAATAGCTTAATCAATGAAAACTCTCATCTAAGAGTCTAATCTAGAAATGTATGACTTCCCCAAGCAATTGAATTGGTTGGTTTGTGTTAAAACCTATGGTTCTTGAGCAAAGACCATAGGGTATACATTCGGAGGATCGAGAGATTACCGAATATGACTAAAACCAATGCTACCTGTATCATTAATCGAGAATTTCTTAATTAATCAAGTACCCTAACCCTTTGACGAATCCCATCAGAAGCATACCCTTAGTCTTCCTGTCATTGATACAAATCTTGTGTTTACTTCCTATTTTTGTGTTGACATTGAATCCCATCGTAATTTCCCTTTCCAATTCCCGCAATCGTTTCTTTTTAAGTTGTTTGAACATTTGCTCTTATAATGATTATCTTTCAATGATCTTTTAGCGAGTCACTACTCCATTCTCTATGGATTTGACCCCGACACTCATTGTTACTTATTTGTTTTTCTCTGACGATCGCTACCACCTTCTTATGGGAGAATAATTTTGAGCGTCATAAAAAATGGCACCATTGCCTGAGAGTGGTTTTTGAATCGCTAATTGATTGTCGTTTGAGTTCAAATTGTTGAGTTTTTGTTATTTTTACCTTTTTGTTGTTAGTGATTGTTTGGATAGGGTGCCCATGAGTGAAATGGGAGACCACGAAAGCATAGATAGATATATGGATGCGGATCCTGATCCCATGGTCCACAGTGGCATAGGTGCAATCCGCCTACCACCCATTGTTTAAAACACTGTATTTTATGTCATGAGCACCATGATCCACTTGATTCAGATGAAGGGTCTATTTGGAGGGTTGGCACATGAGGATTTTAACCAATATATTCAGAGTTTCATAGAAATTTGTCAATCCATCCGACTCTGCTTATTTCCTTTCTCCCTCATGGGGGAAGTAATGGCTTGGATTGAAGAGCTTCTAGAAGGCTCAATTACTATATGAAACGTATTGGTTGAGGTATTTTTTGGTGCAGTTCTGTCCTTCCTCGCGGATGATGCAATTAAGGGATGACATTACTAATTTTCACCAACTCTCGAATGAGCCATTGAATGAAGCATGGCTAAGGTTCAAATAGAAGATCTTGATATGTCCTAATCATGACTTGCCCGACAATATCCTACTTTAAATTTTCTATCGAGCCTTGAATTCAATGAACAAATTTGTGGCAAATTACCTCGCAGGAGGAACATTTATTGACCAATAATATGGTATTGTGTCGGCTCTTCTTGAGTGAATGACAAAGAGAAACCATGCCTGGCATACTAGAGAGGTAGATGTTTCATTGGGGGTGACTTTGTCCATTATGATGGGTGAAATAAGGGGAAAAGACGAATACAGAGATGAAATAATGTCAAAAATGCTAAAGCAAATTGATCTATTGGCCGAACATGTAATGGGGGCTGAAATAAAAGTGTAAATATTGTGGGGACTTATGGTTCTAGAGATCATGATGAAGGTGTGTACTCCCCTATGGATGAGGAGGAATATTATCTTGTAGAGGGTTCTTGACCCAAATACCAAGGTACCAATCAAGGTCCTTGACATCCAAGGGACGAGAACCAAGGTTAGAACATGAACAAAGGAAATAAATGAAGAGATAGGGAGCTGGATAGAGACCATGTAGGTCCATGGCATGATTGTGAAAGTGACGATGATTGTTATAACCATCGTAGTACTAACCCCTATGTGCCTCCACCAAAAGCTTATTCCCCTTCATATCATCCTACAGTGAGCAATCCCGGACACTCTAAAATTGAAGATATGTTTTAAAAGGTTTTGCAAAGAGTAGAGTTAATATATAATAGGGTGAAAGAGTTGACAAGTGAGGTGTCCACTCTTCACCGAATGGTGAGTTCCCATTCAGAATCTATCAAGAACTTTGAGGCACAAATGAACCACCTATCTTCATAAATGAATCCTCAGATGAAGGGGACACTTCCAAGTGGCACGACGACAAACCTGAAGAATGATGGCCATGTGATGGCAATAGTCATTAGGAGTGGACGAATGTGTAGTGGGATGAATAAGCCAACTATTGAGGTTTATGTGGAGCCAAATAATATAATGGAAGATGATATTTTGGTTGAGAACAAAGTTGATGAGAGCCCGGTTATTAGGGTGAAGCCTATTGCATCCAACATGAGTTCAAATGATGATGATCCATTTGAAGAAAAAGATGAGACTGATTCTCCTTCTCAAATTTCTATTGATATTGAGGAGGACACTCCATGTATGCCTAGAGTACCTCCTCCATACCCTTATATTAGCCAAGAAAAACGAAGATGCACAATTCAAAAAATTTGTTGACATGTTCAGCAAATTAGCCATTAGCATTCCTTTGGTTGATGGTCTTACACAAATTTCAGGGTATGCAAAGTTTATGAAAAAGATATTGAAAATGAAGCGAGTTGTTGATGTGGGGATGGTGGAAGTGTCCCACATCTATAGTGCAGTGATGAAAAGTAACATTACCCTAAATAGGATGATCTGGGAGCGTTCACCATACCGTGCACTATTGGGGTGTTTTTATTTCGAAAGGCCTTATGTGATCTTGGGGCTAGTATCAACTTGATGCCCCATGTGATTTTCCAGAAGTTAGGCTTCGGTACCCCTAGGCCTACTCTAGTGATATTACTAATGGCCGGTCATTCAATTAAACATCCCATGGGGATATTGTTCGATATGCTATTTAAGGTGGGAAAGTTCATCCTATCGGCTAACTTTGTGGTATTGGATTAGGAAATTAATCTTGAGGTGCCCATCATATTAGGGTGACCATTATTGGAAACTGGGAGAGCTCTTATTTATGTTAAGATTGATGAACTTAACTTCCATCTAAGAAGTGAAGAGGTGACCATCAATATGTGCCAACCTGCCAAACCACCGGATGAATTCTGAGTTGTGTCTGTGATTAATACCGAGGGAAAGTTGGTTGAAGCCCTTGGTGAGTGTGAGATGAAGGAGGTACCCGAATCTGGGGCATTGTCAGGCAACTAGATTAGATGATGAAGGTTTTGAGGAAGCACTTCTATTACTTTGGATGGGGCCACGCCAACCAGATTGGCATGCTTTTGGATAATGGTTGAAAGTTTAGGTACTATCGTCGAGCCGTGACATAAAATGAAGCACTTCTTGGGAGGAAACCGAAGTGTTTTTGCTTTATTTTTATATCTTTTGTTGTTTTTGGCTTGTTTTAGGATTGCAAAGATTTGAAAAAATGACCAAGTGAAAGGAAAGCATAGGAAGGCAAGTGCAAAGTATCATGTGGATCGCACCCACCATTGTGCGGATTGTACAAGGCACCGTATGCCAAACTAGTGAACTAGGAAGGAAATTGAAAAAATGCAGGTGACATGTGATGGGTTGTGCCAGTCGCACCTTCAAATGTGCGCATCACACCTTGATACATAAGGCTGGGTAATATGTGGTTCAAAAATAGGCTGGTGCAACGTGATGTGCAAGCCGCACAATAGCATATGCGAAACGTACATCGCACCAACTAAGGTTACTTTAAATAACTTTGTTATCCCAAAATCTGACCCCCGACTTTTCATTTCTTTTTCCTCCATTATAAACTATCATCCCCACTTCTTTTCTCCATTATACTCCCATAAACCTCTATAACTTTCTCCCAAAATCCCCTTAAATCTCCTACTTCTCCCAAAAAAATCTTCTCCCCCTTCACCCAAACTCTTTCACCATCGCACCACCAGTCACCATTGCCATCATTTTCAGTCAAGATCTGAGTCACCATTGTGGGCACCCCAAAAGCTTCAATATGTGATTTTTCCTCCCTCTTCTTTACTTGTGGTAAGTTTCCTAACATTAAATCAATGTTTTTAAATAGATTGAGAACTTTTATTATGAAGCATGATAGTTTAGTCTTCCATGTTTATTGTGGTTAAGATCCAAAAAATATGGGACCCAAATTGTGGGTACATTGTTGATTTTGTCTGTGATAAACTAGGTAGATCTTGTTGTTATTATAATGCATATGCTTTGTTTTAATTTTTAGCCCTGATTTTAGTATTTTGGGGTGAAGTCTGAGTAAGCCACTTGAGTTGATGCATAGTTTGGACCTATGATAGATTGGGTGATATTATTCTTAAGGGAAAATCAACATCTTCGCAATATTTTTATTGAATCATGTTGATTGGACTAAAATTGTTTTTACCACTGCGCCCATGTCTTATTTCAACTGAATATTTTTATTTGGTAATTGCTTTAGTTTAGTGGAGCAAATTTTTGTGTGTTGGATCTGCCTACATGTTTCTTGAAGTCTTGATTTTCCCAATGATATATAGGGTAACGTCCTTATTAAGGAAAATCGTTGATCCTATCTTTGAGTTTGAATTGTGTTGAAAGATTCTGGGAAGTCTGAGTACCCAGATGACTTAGTTTTGGTCAAAGCATGCTTGTGCCCTGTTAAAAAAATTGGTGTTGTTGATTGGAACCTGTGCATTTCACAGGTGTTGATCTGCAAGTCACATATGTAACACATAGGAAAACAAGGAATTGAATAATTCCAACTATCTGCTTGTGCATTTGCATGCGAACCGCAGATCTCCACGTGTGAAACGCACAAGGCTCCATATGTTGTTAAAATTTGTTACCAGTTCACTGAGTTATGGTATGGAGCCTTGTGCGATGGGAACTTTGGCTGGTGCGAATCGCATCTACCTTCGCACCCTGAAGAAGAATCCACTCAGATTTCTATCAGCCTGTGCAACACAACATGCGATGCACACTTCTCCAGGTGCAGTCTGCACGTGAATCGCACAGGCCATCAGTCACTTGATGTGTTTTTCTTCTCTTTTGCATTCCAATTCTTTTTCTTTTGCTAGCTTCTTGTAGCAGTTTCTTCTTCCATTACCCCTAAAAATACAAAAAACAATAGTTGCCTTATTCTATGAGTGTCATGCATGGTCCTAGCACTAACATTATTTTGTAGGAATATGACTTCTTGTAGGCGATGTTCAAAAAGACATGCCATTGATCATGCCTCAGCCTATAAAAATCCAGGTCTTTCTGTGCAAAATATAGGGCCATCTGAATCAGAAATTAGATTTGGCCTTGAAGGAATGGAGGCCTATTACATCAGCTTTCGTGACAAGTGACCCTTCTTGGAGGAGGCATGATTTGATGTGGAAGCCTTCCATGCCAATTTCCTGAACATACCCAAGCAGTTTTGTTTAAGGATATGGGACCACATTGCAAAAACTCCCGCCCCATATTTCCCTGATTTGGTACGGGAGTTCAATTCCTCATATCGGGCTAGTCAAGACATTCTAAAGCATAAAGGCCCAACAATCAAGATACTATGCCTTAATTCAGTGTTAGTGAGGGGGAAGGAGGTAGACATCACCCCAGAATCCATCCATTATGTCATATGGGGTGATGAACCAATTCCAGTTTCAAGATATTTAGAACGTGTTACTACAAAGGCTTACCAATATGAGTGGGTTTCTTATATCATTGCAGAAGGAACTTTTTCTTGGGCTATCTTAAAAGGACCCATCTATCAATCGAATCTTAAATTTGGGGATCAAATGTGGTTGGATTTTGTATGCACACAACTCATACCGACTTATTACACCACCAAAGTGACTATAAAGGTAGCCATTCTCATTGCATATATCATGTCTAGCCTCCTGATAGACGAAGGGGAAATCATTGCAGAATAATTCAAGAGAAGAGCTAGACATGACTCCACTTCCATGGCTTTCCTAGTTCACATCTGTCTTCTGTGCCTATAAACAAATTGTCCTCTGTTTTGGTCATTAGACAAAACTTGCCAAGCTGCTGGCATGGTTTACTTGGACATAAGGCGGGACAAAGATGCTCCACATGTCAAGAAAAGATACCTTGCTCAAAACCCAAGTGCCATGACCTGCACTACACAAGCCGAGAATGTTACTCATGATCATATGGACATTTTATATCCTCCTCATGAAGTGCCAGACACCACCCATATGGTTCCTCAAGTTGATAATGCTTCCGGTAGGTTACTCAAGTTTGCTCAACTTGTATGCCACAATGAGGAGCGGTTACAAAAGTTGGCTAAAAATATCTCGGGCATGATACAATCCGCAATCAAGGCAACTGTTAAACCAGTATGGGCTAATGTGCATAACATGTGTGCTAAAGTTGACATCGTGGCGCAGGATGTTGGAGCACTCTGAAAAAAAGTCCCTCAATCTACACCAAAACCCTCCTACTTGGACCTTAACTTACCGGCTCCAGACTCTGCCTCACCTCCAAAGGCTAGGAGTCCGCCAGATGATTGGTGGGTGGATGACATACCATATACAAGTTCATTCACTCTCAAAATTCAATAGGTAGTCCTGCCAGCTGAAAATGTTGTGATGCCACAAGAGCCACCTATGCAAGTGCAGCCCTTAAATTACTTGCCGGGTCAAGATCCTCGACCGACACCCAATTGGACAGCCCAATTTCCTTCATACTATGAAATAATAACTTATCAGGATAAGTGGGAGATTGTGGAGCTGCATGGCCTCCTTAAGGTTTGGGAGGACCCATCGATTCCCTCAGTAGAAGGATTCTATATAGATTCAAAACATGCCTACATCCCTCCACCATCACCACCTATGCCCAAAGGACCCATTATTGTGTTTATGCACGAAGACATCATCATCAGTGTTAGATCCACCAGGGAATCCTTGACATTCATCTTTTTATATAGTTTTGTGCATCAAGGGCTATGCTTTATTTAAGTTTACGGGTGTAAGTAGTGTTAAGCCACTGTGAGACATGTCTTATTATTCATTTGTGGTTGTTATGTTCTTAATTATGCCCTTGTCGGGCTTGATTTAGCATATTGATATTGTATTGTAAATGCCGAGTTGGTTTTACATGTTTTTTATTTCACTACCTGTGCTTTGTAAATGTGTGTAGTGCCTACGCCGAGGCAAAATTTCAAATGACTCATGAAGTGCTTTAAAATTTGGGTCACCTTGTTAATAGTAGAGTAGTGAATAAACTCTGAGGGTTTTCTTCATACCACGGCTCTTTTCCAAGGAGTAAATTATTTCTTTTATTTATTTTTGTGTCAAACTAGGTTGGTGTTTCCCTATGATAGATTGAGAGTTGACATTCTTAAAGGAAAATGCCAAGTTTTAGTTTAAATTTGAGTCCATGCTTTGCTTGTATCGAAATGGGCCCACCAAAATATTTTCTTGCCAAGAAGTGTTGAAAATTAAAGGAAAGAAGGAAAATGATTTTGAGAAAAGTATTCTCTTGTCATGACTTGCACACTCTCTGTTTGGCTTGTTCGATTCACAAATGAATGTATAAAAGAACTCGAAATAGCTGGTCAAAAGTCATTTGTCCCAAATGATTTTGAGACTTATTGTGAAATTCTTTTGTTGTGATGCCTTGTGTGGTAAGGCTATTCTTAGTTCGTGTGTGCATGTCTTGTCTTAAACTTGCCCCAAATGTGATTCAAGGCAAAATCCTAGATGTAAAAGAGCTTGGAAGATAATGTTTGACCCTTTTTGAGTAGTCACTTCACCAAAATTGACTTCCCTTTACATTGAACTTAGTTAGCCCTTTTGAGCTTGTGACCTTTCTTTGCCACCTTGTTGATACCTTTACCCTTCTTGGAACTTAGAGTTTTTCACCTATCCTCCCTAATGGCTTGAAAGTGAAACATAGGCTAAAAATCCTAAATTTGGGGGGGAATTGAAATGATAACATAGGAAAAAGCCTAAGTTTGGGGGTGCATGCACCAATGTGGAGAATAAAAGGATGTGTTTCAATGCAAGGTAGCACCATATGCTAAGAATGAAAATTGCTTCATGTTGTACAATGAAATGAACAAAATGGAAAGAAAAGAAGGAATTGGTGCTACCAAGTAAAGGTGATAAAGGAAGCTGAATGATCAAGTTGAAGGGGAACCCTTGGGATTGTTAGAGGGAGAAATAAGGTGAAGTAATTGGTCAAAAATGTGAGCGGTGTTTTGAAGGATCACAAAGAGAGTTAGGGAGGTTTTGTAACTTGAGCCAAATGCAATCCTTAACCTAACCCTAAGATTTTGCACTTCTCAACAAATATCATCTATTTTATTAACATCGTAACCCTCAAGTCCTTAGTGATTCCGAGCTTGGTAACTCTACTTTAGTGGAGAATTACATAAAGGGCAAGCCTATGGTTCAATGTGTGTGCACTCGAATTTCCTTAGAAGAGTGAGTCTTTTTGGTTCTCTTATAATCTCTTTTTATTGTACATTGCATGATTGTGAGTGGGATTTTCTCTTGTGGTGAGTGACATCGCACACTTGAAAGAAATGATAAAGTCTCTATGTCAATTGAGAGGAATGAATGAGACAAGTTGTGTGGAAAATCTCAAGGCAAACCTTGAAGGTCCATGCCAATGACCTTAGAATCTTGAATATGTTTTTTTGAATGATAAATTCCCTTGTTTTTGAATGAAAAAAGAAGTCCTTTTGATGAACGTTTTGAAATAATAAATTGCCTTGAGAATATGGTGGTCCAAATTGAGATGAGCATTGTAGTTGAGTCTTTTTATTTCTTATTTTCATAGTTTCTAGAGTAAGATTAATCTTGTGTACACCCTGTGTGTTTTAGAGCATAATTCGTTCCTTACTTTGTGAGTATCTTGCTTGAGGACAAATAATAGTTCAAGTTTGGGGGTTTGATAAGTTGGTAATCTACCAAATTATTGAGCCTTTATTCATGAATTATTGCCATGTTTGATGAGATTTAGAGGTACTTATTGCCTTTATTGATGAAAATGCAGGTTATCTTTGTCAAAAGTAAAAAACAAAGGAATTTGACCCAAAAAGCTTTAAAAGAGTTGAAGTATGAAGGTGATAGAAAGAGAAGAAGAATTTGATGAGAGGTGTGGCCACCGTGTGACCTGCACAATGCAACATGCGGTCTGCACTTCCCTTCGCACATCACCATGGAAGTGACTGGCATCACAGGTCTAAGGAGTAGAGCCAGTGATGGGCACAATGTGTGGTGAAACCACACATCATGTCACACGTTGCATCGCACCACGCCTAAAGAGAATTTTTATCAAATTTCAAGTGACATTTTGGGACGCTTCTAAAACCCTTTTTGGGGTGTGTACCTGAGTTTTTGAATAGTTTTTGAGTTTTGTATTTTTTGAATAATCTTTAAGAGTACAACCCAAGAAAGATATAGAGAGTACTATTTATATTCATCTTCTAAACTTGAATCCACCATTTTTGTACCAAATTGAGCTTGGATTTGGATATTGGCTTAATTATAAATAGAAGTATGAGTTACGCAATTGGTATATTCTCTTATTTCCTTAGCATGAGTAGATAATTTTCTTGTCTAGGGGTATGTGTATGATGGGTATTTGAATTTGGGTATGGGTCTTATTTAATTGAGCTTATAATTGATGAATTGATATGGGTCTATTCAACTCCTTAAGTTTTAATCATAAAATTAATGATTAAAAACATTAATTGAGTTTTCTTAATTGTGTTCTTGCTTGAAAGAGGGGTTCATAATTCAGATAGGAATTCAATAGTACGAATTTGAGGTTTCCACCTTAGATTGGGGCTAGAAATAGCTTAATCAACAGAAACTCTCATCTAAGAGTCTAAGCTAGAAATAGTATGACTTCTCTAGGAAATTGAATTGGTTGGTTTGTGTTAAAACCTATGGTGCTTGAGCAAAGACCATAGGATATATATTCAGAGGATCAAGAGATTTCCGAATATGACTAAAACCAATATTGCCCGTATCATTAATTGAGAATTTTCTTAATTAATCAAGTACCCTAACCCTTTGATGAATCCCATCAGAAGCATACCCCTAGTCCTCCTCTCATTGATACAAATCTTGTGTTTACTTTCTATTATTTGTGTTGATATAAAAGTTGTTACGTAATTTCCCTTTCCAATTCCCCCAATCTTTACTTTTAAAGTTGTTTGAACATTTTCTCTCTTAGTGATTATCTTTCGACGATCTTTTAGCGAGTCACGACTCCACACTCCATGGATTCGACCTCGACACTCATTGGTTTAATTACTTGTTTTGCTCATATGAACACTACCACCTCCTTATGGGGGAGTGCTTTTAAGCGTCATCAGTCTTCGAACGAGATTGTATTATATATGCTTTCCATGTTTTTCTTGTATGAATAGACTAAATGAACAAGATGTGATAAGTAAGCTTAAACGGATAAGTATGATGTCACGACCCAATTTCTCGGTCATGATGGCACCTACAACCCCCGGTAGGTGAACCAATCCCCGTAGCCCAGAACAATTAGTAATGGGCTACTATCTAAAAAATAGGAGAACAAGACGAAGAGAACAGATAAAAGGACTATAAATATATACATATGCAGAATCTAAACCAAACCCCAAGACCTGGTATCATAGTATAGAGCCAAACTACATACACGGAGTGCAAATAATCCCAAACAATACATACAGATGTCTCTGAATGGTAATAGAGTAAATGAAGCAAAAGATAAACTAAAGCTAAGCTCCGATCGCCAAGAGCTCACCCTCAGTCTAAAGTAGTCCCCAACAGATCTCCAAGCATAAATCACAGCGATCTAACGGCGATGGCCCACACTAGGATCTGCACCCAAAGATGCAGGGGGTAGGGGTGAGCACCAAATACGTAGCATAAGGTACCAAGTAGGTATCATAGGCCTACAGGGCACATATAAGATAAAAGTGTAGTAACAGACAGAATAGAAACAAGCAGTCACAGAAATCAATGAAAGGTACACAGGAACTAGCCCAGAGGGAAATCAACAGAACCACATGTGAGGCCAGTAAGCAGAATATACACACCATAGGCATATGTGAAAGTAAGAAATAACGCACTTGGGGTCCTTGCAATAACAGTGTATACAAAATAAGTTTACGAAATGGACGGTATACCGGTAACATCAAGTGTAAGAAGAAGAGAGAAAGAGTAACGATAGGCATGCTCAGAGACATGAACCAAACTCAACTAATCATATCAATCTCAAATCCAGAAACTAACAGTCTAGCAGTAACCAATTTCATACTTAACCATAACAGGGAATAATTCTGTAAGTAAATAGCAAAAGTCTACCTACAGTCCCCCGGCCGCCCATACAACCGAGGAACACAAACAAGTGAAAACAAACCCTTCGGCATACCATACTACCGGAGCGTACAATCAATAAACAACAAACAAGGGTGGAGCCTCAAACAATGAATGATATGATGCATGAAGGTCTCAAGTGAAATGGTATCTCTGTATGTACCTCCTCCGGTGCCGATCCGGCCCAGCAGGTAGGTTCCATGGAAGGACACTGCCCGTATACCTCTACTCCACCGTATACCCTTCCTCCAGCACACGCAACCCATAGCCCCTGGCCCGGATGGCAAGGTCCATAGAGGTCCCAGACCCCATACTAAAACTCAGTATCAAAACATGTCGTCCGGAACCAAGTCCAGTATCAAGATAGAGACCCAGTCTCGAATATGCATGCCCAGACCCTGTCCAGGACTAAAGTAGTAGGAAAATATCTCAAAAAAAAACCCCTCCAAGGGTGCCCAGGCATAAGCGGGTCTAAACAGTAGAAAGTCATTCAGGTGCTCGGTCCGACCGAGGCTAAAAATCATCTCAAGTAGCAAAAAACCTCAACTAGCACCCCGGCCCTGCCGAGTCTAGCGTTAGTAGTAAAACTGGTGTTTTAAAACATAATTTTACTTCCTTTTACCCAGGAATGTTCACAAGTTAAATCAAACCATTTCCAAATTATTTCCATAAAAAACGGGGCCCCCGGGCCATGCAAGGTTTAGAAAATAGTGTCAGTAGGCCCGAAGCCAAAACCATAGTAAAACATGGATAAAACCTCTTTATATGCATGGAAATGGTATGATCACACACAATAGTTGCCCAACACCTCACAATCAACCTATCGACCCTGCATAGGCCCACAGCTACTCAGCAAGCATAACCAACCTAGAAGGATAACTCTATGCCCGAGACTCGCGGACATTCCCAAAATCCCACCTTCTATGTTCCAGAGTCAACAAGGCCTCACAGGACCACAAGGGTAAATAAAATATATCGGCAAATACTACAAGCAATGGAGGAACAAAAGTAGGCAGACATGAATAAAGCGGTCGAGGTCTGTGGTACCAACCTAATAAACCAACCCAAGGATGCCCATTAATACAATTTTATCCTATATATGCGGAGTCTAGGGAAAATAAACCGTAACCTACCTGTCGTCCGATGACAAGCTTGAACCTCTCCGAAAAACCTCCAACACGAAATCAAACTCGGACTCGGGCTTGAATAACTTGATGTAGATAATCTATTGCTTTCGGCCGATCAAATATAACGTTAAAAATACATAAGAACTTGCTATATGTTATACAGTAATATTGTTTGACAAACACACAAAGGAAAGTGAGCAAGAATGTCATAATCCATAATTGCTGGAGTGTATATAATACTTTGGCCAATATGATAATTAATTACATACTAACATTAGTTGGTAGCAACTTAACCATAAAGGTATTGCTCTCTTATTTGCATGACTCCCACGTGGGGGTGTGGGTGTCATCACCACACCTCCTCTTATCCACTTATTGATAGGTGGATCCATGTTACGTACGTACTCGGGTATTGCATAAGTTCATAGTATAATAAATATAATTTTTGAATATACCGTAATCATTAGAAAATTATTTCGAATAAAACCTACTATATTATAATAATAAATTTCAACATAACTAAATTTACTATCTCCATTAAAATATTACAATGTACAAAAACCTTATAAAATAAATACATATACAATTATATCGCAACAAAAATACCTTTCATAAACCTTTAAAATATTTTGAAAAGGTAATAATAATATAATTTTTACCAAATTCAACTTTTAAATAAAATATTTTCAAATACACGCGATGTTAATAAAATTCTTAAATTTAAGTTTGCAACTCACCATCGCACGATTTAGATACTAAAGAACTCTCTTGGAACCCTCCCTTATGTTTTCTCACTATTTTGAAACTGAAATGGCGTTTTAAAACGTGAAGTTGAGGCTTAAATCGAGTTTAACCCGACCCGGTTCGCGACCCGGTTCGCAACCCGTTTTCTGCCAGACAGTCCGCGGTAAAACAGTCATAACTTTTTACTCCGAGATCAGTTGGACGTGAGGTTTTGTGTGTTGGAAACTAGACTCGTAGACCTTCGATTTTGTATTTCGGGGGACTTCTAACTCTTTATATATTGAGAGAAAAGCTCCGAGACATTTTACCCAAAGTTCAGAAAATTTATTAAAGAACTTACGATAACTTTTGCCGACTTGCTTGACTCGTACACTTATAATGCGACCAAACAAGTGGACCCAACACCAAAATACTGGTACTGACGAGCCTTAAGTGACTTGGGGCCGCTACAAACAAGCTCTAACGGTTCAAGAAAAACGTATACGTGGAAATAACCGGAAGGGTCATTACATATGAATGGTCTCTTGTACACTGAATGTCTTGTGAGAATATGTGTCTGACAACCCGGTTATCCAAATAATGTTATGGATACATTGATATTAAGCGGATACCTCATTCGTATGTACATGGACAACCTAGGGTCCCCTCCAGGTCATAGTTATTGGGAACCATAACACACATACCATGTGTGTACACCTTTTTCCTTGTTTTGTATTATGGCATTGCTTCTATTAATTATTAACTTGACTTAGTTGTTGTTGAATTGACTTGAAGAACTATTTGTTTATTGCTTATATGCTAAATGTTGTATTCCTATTATTCGTTATGGTTTTATATTCGCACTATAAATTGTTGCGTCGGCCTATGATACCTACCACTACATAGTGTGTTGTATTGATACTACCCTTTATTGTTCTTTTATTGAGTACAGACTGTGTTTCAGAGGCTGAGATACGACCTCGGCTAGAGTAGAGCAACCGAATGCAGATCCAAGGGTGAGCATTGCCTTCCAGGATGCCATAGATCATCCACAAATTATTGTCCTTCTTTCAGGCAATGGAACACTCTATCCTTACTGTTTTTAGTAAATATTGGATTCTTAGACCATGTTGGTTTAGTAGTTATAGATGATAACTTTCAGTTTCTTGGGATATGTTTAATTGAATATTTTCTGCATATTTTTTAATTATTTTATAAACATTGATTTATTTATGGTTTAAGTGGATTGTTTAATCCGAGTAATATTCAGGTAAGCCAAGCTACTCATACTTTCAGTCTTCCTTCTCTGTGCATCAGGCACCACGTTAACCTTACCCGAATGATACAACATGGTGATGTCATAATCCTTAAGGAGTTCCATCCACCTTCGTCGTCTAAGGTTGAAGTATTTATTGGTGAAGACATGCTGCAAGCTATAGTGGTCTGTGAACAATTCACAACGAACTCCGTACAAATAGTGCCTCCAAATCTTGAGGGTGAATACTACTACAACCAACTCCAAGTCATGAATAGGGTAGTTATTCTCATGCACCTTGAGTTGTATCAAAGCTTAAGCAATGACATTATATTCCTGCATCAACACAACATGTAAACCAGATCATGAGGCATCACAATAAACAATAAATTCTTTACCTTCCACTGGCAAGGCTAGGATAGGAGCGCTGGTCAACAAGGTTTTGAGCTTTCAGAATCTCTCTTTGCACTCCTCTGACCAAACTAATGGCACATACTTATGAGTCAAACGGGTAACGTGAGTAGCAATTGATGCAAGATCCTTGATTAATAGGCGGTAGTAGCTATCCAACCCTACAAAACTTCAAACTTCTATCACCAAAGTGGGTCTAGCCCAATTCATTAACTGCTTCTACTTTCTGGAGGTCTACCATCACCCTATATTTCAAAACCACATGGCCTAAAAAGGACACAGAAGATAACCAGAACTCAAACTTTGAAAACTTCACATATAATTCCTTTTCTTTCAGTAGCCCCAACATAATTCTAAGGTGATCCTCATGCTCCCTATCATCCTTAGAGTATACTATGATACCATCAATGAAAACTATGCCAAAAGAGTCAATATAGGTCTTGAATACTTTATTCATCAAGTCCATAAAGACAGTTGGGGTGTTGGTCAGCCCGAACAATATTACCAGAAACTCATAGTGCCCGTATCGGGTCCAAAATGCAGTCTTAGGAATATATGATGGTTTGATTTTCAGCTGATGGTAAACAAACCTTAAGTCAATCTTAGAGAATACCAAAGCCCCTTGTAATTGATAGAACATGTCATCCATGCAAGAAAGAGCGAACTAGTTACGAATAGTACCTTTATTTAGCTATTTATAGTCTATAACATGCACATAATACCATCTTTCTTTTTTAACAAAGAGAACTGGCTTTAAACTCTCTCAATTCAGCCGGTGCCATCATATAGGAAGGAATACAAATAGGACGAGTGCTCGTCTCTAACTCAAAGAAAAAATCAATATCTCGATCAGGTGGCATGCTAGGCAGATCTACAATAAACACCTCCTAGAACTCACACACTACCAAAATCAATCCAATAGATAGGACCTCCAAATTGGTGTCCTAAATATGAGCTAGGAAGGCCAAATATACCCTTCCCATGAGACTAAGCACAAAGTAAAGACACAAATTTCATTGGTCCCGGACTATACTTACCCTCTAGCTCTAACCTATCCAACCTAGGCATAGCCATAGCAACTATCTTAGCATGACAGTCTAAACTAACATGATGAAGAGACAACCAACTCATTCCCAAGATGATATCAAAGTCTACCATTTAAAGAATAACTAAGTCAGCTAAGGTGTCTCGCCCTTGAAATATGACATGACAAGACCGAAAGACTCTATCCACCACCACAGAATCCTTACTGGAGTAGATATATTAATATCAAGGTTAAGGGATTCACTCAAAATACTAAAAATCTCAGCAAAACCAGTAGACACGTAAGTAAAGGTAGATGTAGGGTCAAACAAAACTAAAGCCATATGATCATAGAAAAAATGGTACCTTTGATCACCATGTATGAATCCTCTACCTCTGGCCTACCTGGTAAATCATAAAAGTGATTCTTATCTCTCGTCTATGCAGTGCCCCTATTGGGATGATTACCTCCTCTACCACCGCCCCCATTGGGCTGAGCTCTACCTCTACCTGTCGTGTGACCGCCTTGCCTACCATATAGATGATCTTTTTCATAACCAATATCTCTACCAGCTAGAGCCAAAGATCTAGGAGCATACTGTTGTGATGCTTGTTGAAGCCGAGGAAGTTCTTCCTCCAGTGACCATGCTCACCATACTCAAAGCAAGCACAATCAAACTTAGGTCACTGCGCTAAAGCCAACTGAGCTAAATACCCAATAAAGTCTGGTACAGGCTGACTAGTCCCTGATGGACCCATAATAGAAACTAAAGTCGATGAATGAAGGGGGAAAGAAGGGAATCCTTGTGAACCCTGACCCTTTGAAAAATGACCACTGTAACTACCTCTAGATCGAGGCTTCTTCAAAGCCATCCTTTCCTAACTCTCTTGCTTCACCCCCTTAATATTCTATACGAACTCCACTACTTCTTGAAATTACCTACCCAAAGATGTTACCTGCAAGGGGTGATCTTCAATATTGTATTTAGACCTTTAACAATATGGTCGATCCAATCTTTCTCTATATTAATCAGTTGATAAAATAATGAGCTAAGGCATGGAAATAGGTCTCACAAGTAGCCACCAAAGAATTTTGGTGAACATACCTCTCTATAAAGTCCTGATATAAGTGACTCTAAGTCACATAAAGCACCCCAATAGGCTTGCAATCCACAAATGCCCTCCATTATATCTTAGCATCCCCTTGAAACTGAAATGACACAAATTCTACCCCATGCCTCTCGATGATGCCCATTATATACAACCTCTCAAGGTAGTCTATGATGAACTCATATGCATCCTCAGATTCCAATCCATGAAAACAGGAGGCCTCATATTCACAAACTTGCAGAAGAGTTCATATCACCACCAGTCATCACAGGGCCTGTTATGGTCTAGGAAATATGCCTGTCTCAGAAGCAGCATCTAATTGTGGTGCCATAGTTGTATCATACTGGGTAACCGAATGATGGACAATGGGAACCGCAAGAGTAGCCCTATCCCATGACAAATTACTAAGAAATTTCAAAACCTACTAGATTACGTCAGATGACAATGGGACTTGTGCTATACCTATTTGAACTGGTGCACGCCTATCCCTTGGGCTGGCTCTGCTGCCTCATTTTGCTCAACTCAAACCTCTTCCTTTACTACAAACTTTTGAGCATTCTCTTGCAGAGGAGGAGATGCAAACTTTTCACGAGCTAGATCCGCAACTCGAGCTCCACCCCTAACAGGTGCACCTTTTCTCTTTCCTCTGGCTCTACCTCTGACTTTGACCCTACTATGAACTGCACCCTCGATAACTGGCTTAGGTGTTTCTTCTCTAGCTTCAGACAAACGTGTCCTCACCATCTGAAACAACAAGAGTGAAAGAGTTAGATACCAATTTGGATGGATAGATACCTATTGGAATCAAGTTATAGCATAAGGAATGAAAGATATTGAGGTTTCGTAAAGTCCTATAGCCTTTTGCAGAGAAGTACATACCTCTTTGTACTATTCTTCAAGATTCTACTAGACTCGTTCTAGTACAACGCGATCAATAAACCTGGATCTCTGATACTAACTTTGTCATGACCTAGATGGGCCAGTGATTTGTCATGTTTTAATGATATTTAGAGGTACTTATTGCCTTTATTATTGTAAATAAAGGTACTATTTGTCAAATGAAGAAATCAAAGGAATTGAACCCAAAGAGCTTAAAATAAATTTAAATCATGAAGGTGATCAGAAAGGGGAAGAATATGTGAGGAGATGTGAGATAATGTGCAAGCCGCAAAGCGGCACATGCATTTTGCAGGTGCCATCGCACATGGAAGATCAAAAACTTCTTGACAAGTTAACAACATAAGATCCACACAATGTGATAGGCGATCACCCCTCCCCCTTTGCACCTAAATCGCACAAGCTGTTGGACTTCACTGCTTGAAGAGAAGGGCACCTGCAATCCGCAAAACTTAAGGTGTGATTGAAAGTTTTGTCACACATTGATCGCACATGCTCCGAAGGACATTTTTGACCAATTACGTGTGACGTATTTGGGAAGGTTCTAAAACCCTTTTGGGGGTGTGTACCTGGGATACAATTCAATTTTTACTTTCCCCAAGGAAGAGCATTGATAGTACAATTTCTCTTTTCTTCTTCCTCATTGAAAAACATGAATTTGTAAACATTTTTAGCTTGGAATTGAACTTAACTTTCAATATGAATGGAATTTTGGGAAACCCATTTGGTATCTTCTCTTGTTTCTTTAATATTGAGTAGTTAAATTCTATTCTATGGGTATATGAATGATGTGTGTTTGACTTTGGATATGGGTATTGATTAATTGTGCTTATAATTAATTATTTAGTATGGGTCTATTGAATTCTTCATGGTTTAATTATGAAATTAATGGTTTCAAACATTTATTGGGTTTACTAATTTTGTACTTTCTTGAAAGATGAGTTTATAAATTGGGTAAGAATTCAATAGTGGGGATTTGGGATTTCCACCATATATTAAGGGTAGAAATAGCTTGATCAAAGGAAATTCCCATCTAAGAATCAAAACTAAAAATATTTTGATTCACCCAAGTATTCATTGGTTGGTGTAAGGTAAAGTTGGTGCTTGAGAAAATACCATGGTGCATATATTTGAAGGGTCGAAAGACTACCAAACATAGCTCAAACTAAGCTACCCATATCTTTAATTGAAAGTTTGCATGTTTAATCAATTTCCTAACCCATTGTAGAACCCCATCAAAAGCATGCCCCTAGTCTTCCCTCTATTGATCATCAAATTGTGTTTACGTAGCTCTCATGTTGAAATTGTGATTCGTTAATTCCCAAACCTTTTCCCCTAATTTTTATTGTTGTTTACTTGAACAATTACTCGCTCTAGTGATTGTTATTCAAGAATTTATTAGCGATTCATCATCCCGTTCTCCGTGGATACGACCCTGACATCCGTTGGGTTATTTATTATTTTGCACAATGATCATTACCACCTCCTACGAGAGAGTGTTTTTGAACGTCATCAAAAATAGCACCATTGTTGAGGAATTATTTTTGGTTTGCTATTTTATTATCATTTAATTCACTTTTGTTGAGTGCTTGTTCTCTTTTACTTCTTTTTTGTTTGTGATCTTGCGCATGTAGTATGAGCCCATAAGCACTATTGCTAGTACTTACTATACCTCCTCCCCCATATGCACTTGAAAAGGTGACTATAGTAGGTTGTGATTTGAATACTTGGGAAGTCGAGGGGCAATAGGTGCTACCTCTGCTAAAACATTTGATGAACGGAAGAAAATGGTGCACAAAGGGATAGAGAGTTAACAACCATCAAAACTCTCCTTGAATTCATGATTAAGCACGTGTTCAATCTAAAACTAAAGAATGTAAATGTTATTGGCATTATTGGAGTTGTAGAGTTGGTAGATGATGGGAATTATTCTTGTGAGGATGGTGAAGTATCATTTGTTAAACATCACGAGGTGGGTTTCCATGCAAGTCTTCAAAAATTAAATCAAACTTCATGGAGACAATAGCATGGGAATCTATATTGAAACCTAGAGAATGAAAACTCAAGGGTCAAAAACATGCTTGAGAGGGTGTTAGAGAAGGTGGAATCCACTGATAAGGGC
>QJPP01005122.1:0-81427 GCA_003996215.1 Jaltomata sinuosa
AACATTGATCAGCAAAAGCCCTATATAAAGGGACCTTTTTGGCCGACTTTTTTGAGTATATTTGGGCCAAAATGGATCAAGAAACTTGGGCCAAAATTACCCTTTGCTTGGGCCTCAAAAGGGTTAAGTTTTGGGGCTGATTTTGGGCTTCTCTTGGGTCAAAATGTGGTCAATATTGGTGGCTACCTTTTGTAGTTGTTTGGGCCAGATTTGGTTGTTCTTTGATGGGCCAACTTTAAGCTTCATTTGGGCTACCATTAGGTCTAATAATCCATGGTGTTGCTGCCCGTAATCGGCCCTCGGAATTTAGTTCGTTAGCGTAGGTAGGTGATGCACCTACTTGTCACCTAAGAGCTTAGATAAGTCGAGCAAGTACCTCACTTGTTTTATCTCATTTTCAAAACCCTCCTCCTTATAATTTAACTTAACACTTATATACATTTGACCGTTTCAAAATCTAGGCCAAAGTACCCCTTCACAATCTCGAGCTCAAATACCTTCGTCGATATTTACTTAGTCACATAGGTTTTAAAAGGTACGGGGTGTTATAGAGATATTGGAACACTCCAGAATTTCCAAGCCTAGACTCAGCTCAGAAAACCAGAAAGAATTTAAAATTTCCAACTGTCAGCAAAACCACGAGTCAATCCCATGAGGCGTGGAACAATCCATGAGTCATGGACTGAACTCATAAAACCAAGATCAGAAGATTGCTCCCCTAAAGTTCATTCTACAACCCAAGTCTATGACCCATAGAAGTTTCCATGGACCATAAAACATTTCAGTGGAATCTTCCCTGCAGAAGACTCCCAGGATCTATAAGTGGGATCCACGACCCGTGGAAATTTTCACGAGTCGTGAACCACACTCGTGGAACCATTTTGTACTAGCTCAGCCTAAGGGTCACTAGAGTCCACGAGTGGGATCCACAACCCATGAAAGTTTACACGAGTCATGAACGACACTCGTGGAACCCATTCCAGTAGCTTGGATTTCCTACTCAGGAACCACGACAAGGTTCCACAAGCCATGGAAGTTTCCACGAGTCGTGGAACCCATCCGTGGAACCTGAGACGCAAATTTTCCAGCAGATTTTAAGTTAGTTTCTCAGGGGTATTTAAGACCTTTCCTTCTTAAATTAGATTTGACTATAAATAGTCTTAGGATTATTTTATTTAGGAAAAACCCCAAAACAAATCATTTTCCTTTCAAGTTAGTTCACAAGCAAAAAGGAGCATTCTTCTCCAAATTACCAGGCCTAGGATTTTCTTCTCCAAAGCTTCAACTTCAGTTTCTTGCAGGGATTTTAATCCACCAAGTATGTGGGTATTCAATAAGGCTTTAGTCCACCCTTATACCCAAAAACTCTCAGCTTTTTTTCAACTTTCCATGAATTTAAAAACTAGGGTTCCTACCCAATTATGCAATTTATTCTAGAATTTAGTCCTTGTGATTCTCACATGATTTATATCCTACTTTATAGGAATTACAATATGTTTTAATGATTTGCATGAGTTTTCACCATGACTTGAGAAAATAGGAAATTTGTCCTAAATTGTAGGATTTTTCTAAAGTCTTATATTATGTCAAAGTTCAACCTAGATTGTTAATATGAGTTTTAAAAGAAGAATTTAGCCAGCTTTCAGTCCACTTCAGCACTTCAGAAAATTAATGATTTCTGACCATTTTAGTCCTTTCGTAGAACATATCAGATTTAGTGATCACGCCACAACCATGCCTCTATACCCTGGCTAGGTATATTGGGTCCTCTCGATGGGGCGTATACATCGGACTACACGTTAGCTCACGTGGTTTATGTCGATTAATAGACTCTCCCACAGTATTAGTTTCAGTAAGGTACCTCAGTCCCACAGCTTATATTTATTCTCAGCATGTCTTCAGTTTACTCTTGCATTTTTAGTTATTTATGCATACTTATATTTTGGGCCTATGTACTGCAGTTCAGTTTAGTTTACAACACTTTAGTATGTTCAGCATATTTATATTTCAGTCAGCCTTGCATATCCCTCATGCTCAGTACATTAAAAGTACTGACGCATACTCCATGTCTTTCATCATATCATGATATAGGTTTAGGTTCTCAGCTTCAGCCTCGCGATTAGCTCGCCCCGGTGCCATATCAGCGACAGATAGTGATGAATCCTTATCATCCGAGGACATATCTTTTATATGCTTTTTGAGTAGTCAGCTTGTCTTTACTTTCAGTATTTGGAGTTAGCTTAGGGTTTGTCCCAACAGCTCATAGTATTAGAGGCTTTCATACATAGAGTCAGACTTCAACTTATGTAGTTCTGTTGATTTTTAGACAGACTATCATTTCAGGTATTTTTAGATTCATTACTCCTTTCAGTTATAATTTATTCGATATGCTTTCGTTTGTTTAGAATTATATATAGTATGCTTGTGATATGCTAGTTTCAGGGTTAGCTTGGGGTCACTTGTGATCCTAGGTCCCGTGTTACGTCTATGGTCTAGTCTTGGGGTGTGACAGAAAATAAAGCTCATGCAAGCTGCACATTGAAGGGTGTAATCGCACATGCCATCGCACATCGCATCGCACCAGCCCTAAGGGGAATATTTGTCCAAAGCCATATGACGTATTGGGAAGCTTCTAAAATCCCATTTTGGGGTGTGTACCTGTGAATTTAGTTTTTACTTTCTCCAAAAAAGATATTGAGGGTACACTCTTCTCTCTTCTTCTTCCCCGTTTGAAAAACACCATTTGTAAAGAATTTTAGATTGGATTGGAGCTTAGCTTTGAATATGAATGGAAATTTGAGTAACCCATTTGGCATATCCTCTTGTTTCCTTAATATGAGTAGCTAAATCATTTTCTAGGGGTAGGTATAGGGGTATATGCATGATGGGTGTTTGAATTTGGGTATGAGTATTGATTAATTATTCTTATAATTGATTATTTAGTATGGGTCTATTGAATTCTTAAAGGTTTAACTATAAAATTGATGGTTGCAAACATTAATTGAGTTTCTTAATTTTGTTCTTTCTTGAAAGAGAAGTTCATAAATTGGGCGAGAATTCAATAGTGGGGATTTGGCATTTTCACCTTAGAGTAAGGCTAGAAATAGCTTGATCAAAGGAAATTCTCATCTAAGAATCTAAGCTATAAATAATGTGATTTACCTAAGTGTAAATGTGTTGTTTTATGATAAACCTATAGTGCTTTAGCAAAGGCTATGGTACATATATTTGGAGGGTCGAAAGACTACAAAATATAGCTACAACTAAGCTATACATACCTATTATCAAATGTTTATGTGATTAATCATGTCCCTAACCCATTGTAGTAACCCATCGGAAGCATACCCTTAGTCTTCCTTCTCTTGTTAAACAAATCGTGTTCACGTTACTCTTGTGTTGAAATTGCGATATTGTTGATTTCCCAATCCTTTTCCCCCAAATTTTACTTTTAAATTTCTTGAACATTTACTCTCTTTAGTGACTCTTAATTTACAATTTATTGGCAATTTATCGCTCCATTCCCTGTGGGATCAACCCCGACACTCATTGGATTACTTATTTATTTTGGTACGACGATCATTATCACCTCCTTAGAGAGAGTATTTTTGAACTTCATCATGCATCTACCATATAGTTTGAGTCAAGGATTTTAAGTTCGAGACCTCATCCCTCAAGTCATCTCTAATAGTAAGTGAATTCCCAGAGGTATTTCCTGAGGATCTTCTTGGAGTTCCTCCTGAGAGAGAGATTGACTTTTGGATAGACTTTCTCCCATAGACACAACCTTTATCCATTCCTTCTTATAGAATGGCTCTAGATGAACTTAAGAAACTAAAGGACCAGTTCAAAGATCTCCTATATAAAGGCTTCAGCATTCCCAGCATCTCTCCATAGGGTGCTCCAGTCCTCTTAGTGCGTAAGAAAGACAGCTCCCTCAGAATGTGCATAGTTGATAAACTCTCAAACGTACTCTTCAAAGAGAAGGTATCGGTGATTGTCAGGCAAAACACATTTATAAGTACCCAATGGATATCGGGGTCGTACCCATAGAGACTTGTAGATAGCATAATGATGATTATAAAGAAACGACTTCACTAAGATAGTAAGTGTTTAAATGCAAGAATGTAAAGGCTTGGAGGGAATTGGGAATTCTGTCATAAAAATCTAATTCAAGCAAGACAGTAAAGTAAATCGGGTGTACAAATGAGAGTAGGCAACTAGGGATGTGTGTCCAATGGGGCTCTAGTGTGAGATAGGGTGATTGTTTATTCACTCAAATTATCACTCATTGATATAGGTAGCCTTGGTCATGGGTATGGTTGTTCATCTCTCGATTAACAACCATATATCCGACAATCTCGATTAAAGCACTATCAGCTTAACAACAAACAACCAAGCTAAAGCTTAGGGAGGTCATACTATCTCTAGCTTAGACCCTTAAATTGGTGATTCTGTCGATATGAGTTATTTCTAGCCTCAAACTAAATGGAGCCCAAGTTCCCACTAGTAATTTCACATTCTAAGCTACGAAATTCTCTTTCGAGCAACAACATAACCAAGAAAGGAAAATCAATGTTTACAACCACCAATTTTAGGATTATAACTTGGTGAAACTACTAGACCCATGTCAAATAAGCAATTATAAATGAGAATTAGCAACACCCACACCCATTTGTCAAGCACCCATTATCAACACATCCCTAGACAATGAAATTAGCTACTCATACTAAAGGAAGGAGATATACCAAGTGGGTAAGTCAAATTCCTCTTCATTCAAGTCTAATTTCAATATCTAAGCTCAGTTTTGTACACAGATGGTGAACTAAGAATTGGAAGAGAGAATAGATTGAAACCCTCTTCTTCTTCTTAGAGAGGAAACTTGTTCTCAAAGCTAGAATTAATCAAGAGTATTTAGAGCTGAAGAATTCTATTTACAATTGTGCCCAGAATGGGTTTAAATAATTTCTCAAAACGTCACCAATTTGTTAGACAAAAATACCCTTCGAGTGGTGTGCGACGTGATGTGCATTTCGAACGTCATGATGTGCATGTCTCACACCCTCTTTAGTTGAACTAGTGACTTCAGTGGACTTGTGAGATATCTTGTGAAGGAGGTGCGATTTACACCATGAGTTGTATGCGACGCACAGCGACCGCACCTCATAACAGATTCTTCAGTCGATGTAAGGCTCCATGTGGTGAGAGGTGTTGAATGCACCAAGGCATGTGCGTGTCACACAAGCGCCGCATCTCAAAGTAGAATCTTCATATTTTTTGATCAATTCACACTTTACTCCTTTTAAGATCTTTTTGGGTCAATTTCCTTATTTTCCATCTTTGATCACAAGTACCTGCATAGACATATAAAGTCCATAAGAACCTCTAAATCTATTCAAAATATAGCAATAATTCATGAATAAAGGCTCAATAAGTTGGTAAATTACCGACTTATCAAACCCCCAAAATTGAACTATTACTTGTTCTCAAGCAAGATACTCACAAGGCAAGGAATGAATTATGCTCTAGACTCAATCAAGGCACAAAAGACTAATCTATGATAAAAAAAATCGAGAAAAAGAATAAACAAAAAGACTCAACTACAATGCTCATCTCAATCTGTACCACCATAATATCAAGGCAATTGGCCATTTCAAAACCTTTTTCAAAAGGACTTCATTTCTCATTCAAAATCAAGGGAATTTTGACATTTAAAACAAGACATTTAAGTTTCTCAAGTCATTAGCATGGACCATCAAGGTTTGCCTCGAGATTCACCACATAACTTGTCTCATTCATTCCTCTCAATTGAAATTGAGACTTCATATTTCAATTCAAGTGCATGATGCCACTCACCACAAGAGATAATCCCACTTACAATCATATAACTTTCAAAACAATGGGATTATAAGAGAACCAAGAAGACTCTCACTCTCTCAAGGAAGTTCAAGTGCACACATGTCAAACCATAGGCTTGCTCTTCTTGTAAATATGCCACTAATGTGGGGTAGCCAAGCTCAAAATCCCAAGGACTTGTGGGTTACGATATTGGCTAGGGCTCAGGTGAGGATTTCATTTGGTTCGAGTGAATACACCTTCCTAATGCTCTTTGTTGTCATCTCAAACACCGCTCACATTTTTAAATTTCAACTTCACCTTATTTCTCCCTCACACAACCCAAGCTTCTTCATTTCAATCATGATCATTCAACTCCTTGTATTACTTACATTTGGTAGAACCTATTCTTTCTTTTCATTTTGCTTATTGGATTGAACTTTTAGAGCAATTTTCAATTTAAACTTAAGGTTGCACTTGAAGTGCATTTTTTTTCTTCTCCTCATTTTATCACATACACCCCCAAACTTAGGCATTTGCCTATGTTGTCTTTTTATTCTCCCCCAAACTTAGGCTTTTAGCCTACATTTCACTTCCAAGCAATTAGGGAGAATGGGTGCCAAGATAGAGGTTCCAAAAAGGTCAAGGTGTTAAACAAGGTGCCAAAGAATGGTCACAAGCTTAAAGGGGTTCACTAGGATTGATGTTGAGGGGAGTCATTTGGGTGAAGTGGCTATCAAAAAGGGCCTAAGGTTATCTTCCAAGCTTGGTCACACCTAGAATTTTTCCTTGAATCATATTTGGGGCAAGTTCTAGATGACATGCATGCACGAGAATCAAGGTAAAGCCTCACCACACAAGGCATCATGCCACAAGACTTTTCTCACTAGTCTTAAAATCAATTGTGACAAATGACTTTCGACAAGCTATTCTGAGTTCATTACAAACTCGTTTGTGAGTCAATCAAGCCAAAGCAAGAGTGTGCAACTCATGACAAGAGAATGCCTTTCCTCAAAAATTCATTTCCCTTCTCCCTTTTATTTCCAAAAACAAGTTGCCAAGAAAAAAAAATCGGTGGGCCTATTTTGAGGCAAGCAACTACGGACTCAATTTTTAACTAAAACTTGGCATTTTCCCTGAAGAAAGTCGCCTCTCAATCTATCATAGGGAAACACCAACCCGATTCAACACAAAAACAAAAGAAAAAGAAAATAAACAAAACTTCTTCTCTTTGGGAAAGAACCATGGTATTAAGAAAACCCTCGGAGTTTATTGCTAAACTACTATTAACAAGGCGATATCCAAATTGCGCACTCATGATTCATTTAAAAACAAGCCTTGGTGTAGGCCTTTAGCACATTTGGAAAGCATGAGTAGTAAAACAATGGGACATGTAACACCAACCCGGCAACACAATCAAGCTCAAAATAAACTATCATAATATAAAGGCTCGGCAAGGGCAATAAGCATCACAATCATCCAAAATATGCCTGACAAGGGCCAAATAAAATCTAGCAAAACAAAAAATATCAATAAGGCCCTACAAGGGCAATAAAAATAATATCTCAAGCCCAATCACGAGAAACCAACAAAAAGTAAGTAAAGCCACCCCCTCCCCATAATATATGCATTGCCCCCAATGCTATGAGCTCATAAGGATAGAAGGGCCAACTCCTTAGAGGACTATGCCTCATTATCTGAGGCCTTTCCACTAGATCCAGCACCATCTTTTGGGAGTGCATAGAAAGTGTTGAGTCTTGAAGGACTTGCTTGAACACAGGGTCCTCATCATCATCCAGACCTGCATCCTCAGTACCGGGTAGCACATCTTCATCATCTGCATAAGCTGCCAACAAGTCATCCATGGGGCCACGCCTGCGACGAGGTGGAGGTAAGGTGCTCAAATATTCTTCTACTACTGGAGCTTTACCTTTGGCTTTGTCAACATCCTTCTAAAGTGTTGTGATCTCTCCATCAATGACGTCCACCCTTTTGCACAATGTGGTTACTTTATCCATTGCCCCTTGCACTGCATTTTTGACAGCTTTGTTTATCATACCGGGTAGCTTTGTAGCTAGGTCGGCTAGTTGCTGCTTATGGCTATAAGTTTTGTCCACCATGTCTTGAAGACCACTTTTGTTAAAAAGAGGGTGTGGGGGCATGTGTGTATGCCTCTGAAGTAGCTGGGGAAGGAGATGAAGCATCTACTCCAGCATCAACCTCATCACTGTCAACTTCCCCCAACTGCTCAGTCTTTCACCTCTTAAATCTGGGAGCGTCCTTGTCTAATTTCTTATCAAGGTCGATAGTCCCACTAGCATGAGTGAACTTATCACAACTGAGGATGGGCACATCAGCCTTAGCACAAATCTTAGTAATCAGCACAGGGAAGGGGAAAGAATTATTTCCTCTATGAGCTTTTCTCCTCATCACCATAGCTGCAATCTCCCCAAAATTTACATGCTCCCCCATCATAGTAGCCGCAACCAAGATGGTCCAATCTTGAGTTATTTTCTGATCATTTTGGAAGGTAAGAAATGATTGCAAACAAGATTATACCAAATACGAGCTTCAAAGATCAAGGACTTCTTTGGAATATCTCCCCCCATAGTAGACCAACTAGGGGTATCCTGAGCAATGACAGGGGCCATTTCATGATAAGGCTTCTGCTTCGTAGCCAACCTAGCTAAAAGTGTTGGGGCAGGTGCAATTGGGTGACCCCGCTAGATGGAATTAATGGCAGCTGAGGTGGTAGAAACTTTCTTTCCCCGAACGACAACTGAATCCAAGTTAGGGAACTTCTATTTTTTCCCTTTGTAGCCCTTGGAATCCTGCGTAGCTTGATAGGCTATTAAGAATTCTCAAACTATCTCTTCATAATACCCCCAAGTATATCTTGGTATGGCTGCCACTCTCGGTCAGCAAATGGATGGTGCATGTTGGGTAACTCATCCCCAACTTCCCCTAGGTTAAAACTCTGCTCCACATTGAAGGTCCTATCCTTGTCCTACTTATATAAGGCTTTAATGCCTTCCACCCTGAAGCGGAGCCTTACTTCTTTTGTGGCAGACATTTACCTTGGTTGGCCTCCCGTGTATCTCTTGTTAGAAGACATGCTCTGCATACAGAGATTGTGAGAGAAAAATAACAAAACAAAATCTTTTTGTATTTTTATCATATGTGAAAGAAAAAGTTCAAAAAGAAGTTAACAACTAAAAAGGTTGGAATGCAACGGAGTAGAAAAACAAAGAAGGTGATTGTTGGCTCATATGGGCCTCGTGTAGACTGCACCATACAGGGTGCCTACTGCATGAGGTGTCGCACGAGCTAATAGAAACCTTCAGTGGTTTTAACTCAGGTGTGCGAAGCTGGTGTGAACCGCACCACCCAGGATACACGTCGCACTAACCACTGCACTTCAAAACAGTGAACTGGCCATCTTTCTTCTCATGGTGCGAAGTCTTATACGTTTTGCATGTCAATATCTATGCATCACATGCAAAATGCACAAAGGCACAATTAGAATTATTGGTTCCTTGTGTTCTTGTGAGTTACGCATGTTATTCGTAAAGCAAAATGTGCTTATGCACTTGGCACCACGTAACAAACCAACAATATTAACAAAGGGGCAAAGGGGTATCATAACCATAACCATCCAGGTACTCAGACTTTCCTGGATTTTCATTGACAAATCCAACAAGCAAGAAGAGGACTTAACGACTTTCTTTAAGATGGACGTTACCCCGTCTATCATCGGGAACATCAAGCCCTCACTTGCAACAATGGACAGCAATAATATTAGCAACAATTAACCTCTCCCCGCACAAGATCATACACCCAAAGATAATCTTCAACAACAAATCATGGGCATACAAGTAGTGAAATTCAGCCCCAACAATCAATGTTTAGCAAAACCTTATGACAAATGTCAATTTTCCCTTAAGAACGACGTCACCCGATCTATCATCGAGTCAAATCATGCATCAATCACAAGTGGATTACTCAGACATCACCCCAAACACAGATTTCAAGGCTAAAAATTTGTAATGACCCTTCCGGTCATTTCCACGTATAAGTTTGAAGTCAAGCAAATAGACAAAAGTTATCGTAAGTTCTTTAACAAATTTCCTGAACTTTGGGTAAAATGACTCTGGGCTTTTCTCCCAATATATAAAGAGTTAGAAGTCCCCCGAAATACCAAATCGAAGGTCTACGAGTCTAGTTTCCTATGCAAAAAACCTCACGTCCAACTGATCTTGGAGTAGAAAGTTATGACTGTTTTATCGCGGACTGTCTGGCAGAAAACGGGTTGCGAACCGGGTCGCGAACCGGGTCGGGTTAAACTCGATTTAAGCCTCAACTTCACGTTTTAAAACGCCATTTCAGTTCCGAAACAGTGAGAAAACATAAGGGAGAATTCCAAGAGAGTTCTTGAGTATCAAAATCGTGCGTTGGTGAATTGCGAGTCTAGGTTTAAGAATTTTATTAACATCGCGTGTATTTGAAAATATTTTATTTAAAAGTTGAATTTGGTAAAAATTATATTATTATTACCTTTTAAAAATATTTTAAAAGTTTATGAAAAATATTTTGTTACGATATAATTGTATATGTATTTATTTTATAAGGCTTTTGTACATTGTAATATTTTAACGGAGATAGTAAATTTAGTTATGTTGAAATTTATTATTATAATATAGTAGGTTTTATTCGAAATAATTTTCTAATGATTACGGTATATTCAAAAATTATATTTATTATATTACGAATTTATGCAATACCCGAATATATATAACGAGATAAATATTATCATGGTGGCACCACCACTTCCACGTGAAAGTGGTGGAGAAGTGCACAACATTTATTTGCACTAAATTATGACACCTAGATAGCCACTAATCCTTTCAATATGCTGCCACTTAGTATGGTTGTTTAATATATTAATGAGGTAGTATATGTAATTAATGACATATTGGCCAAATTAGTGTATATACCCCAGCAAGCATGGATTATGCCATTCTTGCTTCACCTTCCCTTTTGTATTTTCAAACAATATTGCGGTATAACATATAGCAAGTTCTTATGTATTTTTAACGTTATATTTTATCGGCCGAAAGCAATAGGTTATCTACGTCAAATTATTCAAGCCCGAGTTCGAGTTTGATTTCGTGTTGGGGATTTTTCGGAGAGGTTCAAGCTTGTCATCGGACGACAGGTAGGTTACGGTTTATTTTCCCTAGACTCCGCATATATAGAATAAAATTGTATTAATGGGCATCCTTGGGTTGGATTATTAGGTTGGCACCACAGACCTCGACCGCTTTATTCATGTCCGCCTACTTTTGTTCCTCCGTTGCTTGTAGTGTTTGCCGATATATTTTATTTACCCTTGTGGTCCTGTGAGGCCTTGTTGACTCTGGAACATAGAAGGTTGGATTTTGGGAATGTCCGCGAGTCCCGGGCATAGAATTATCCTTCTAGGCTGGTTATGCTTGCTGAGTAGCTGTGGGCCTGTGCAGGGTCGATAGGTTGATTGTGAGCTGCTGGCAGCTATTGTGTTTGATCATACCATTTTCATGCATAAAAAGAGGTTTTATACAGGTTTTACTACGGTTTGGGCCTCGGGCCTACTGGCACCATTTTCTAAACCTTGCATGGCCCGGGGGGCCCGTTTTTTATGGAAATAATTTGGAAATGGTTTGATTTAACTTGTGAATATTTTTGGGCAAGAAAGTAAAATTATGTTTAAAATAATCAGTTTTACGATTATCGCTAGACTCGGCAGGGCCGGGGTGCTAGTTGAGTTTTCTTGTTACTTGAGATGATTTTTAGCCTCGGTCAGACCGAGCACCTGAGATGACTTTTTACTGTTTAGACCCGGTTACGCCCGGGCACCCTTGGAGGGGTTTTTGAGACATTTTCCTACTACTTTAGTCCTGAACAGGGTCTGGGCATTGCATATTCGAGACTGGGTCTCCATCCTGATACCGGACTTGCTTCCGGACGACATGTTCTGATACTGAGTTTTAGTATGGGGTCTGGGACCTCCATGGACCTTGCCATCCGGGCCAGGGGCTACGGGCTGCGTGTGCCGGAGGAGGGGTATACGGTGGAGTAGAGGTATACGGGCAGTGTCCTTCCATGGAACCTACCTGCTGGGCCGGATCGGCGCCGGAGGAGGTACATACAGAGATACCATGGCACTTGAGATTTTCATGCATCATATCATTCATTGTTTGAGGCTCCACCCTTGTTTATTGTTTGTTGATTGTACGCTCCGGTAGTATGGGATGCCGGAGGGTTTGTTTTCACTTGTTTGTGTTCCTCGGTTGTATGGGCGGCCGGGGGACTGTAGGTAGACTTTTGCTATTTACTTACAGAATTGTTCCCTATTGCGGTTAAGTATGAAATTGGTTACTGCTAGACTGTTAGTTTCTGGATTTGAGGTTGATATAATTAGTTGAGTTGATTCATGTCTTTGAGCATGCCCATCATTACTCTTTCTCTCTTCTTCTTACACTTGAGGTTACCGGTATACCGTCCATTTTGTAAACTTGTTTTGTATACACTGTTATTGCAAGGACCCCAGGTGCGTTATTTCTTACTTTCACCTGTGCCTATGGTGTGTATATTCTGCTTACTAGTCTGATATGTGGTTCTGTTGATTTCCCTCTGGGCTAGTTCCTGTGTACCTTTCGTTGATTTCTGTGACTACTTGCTTATGTTCCGTTTATTACTACGCTTTTATCTTATATGTGCCCAGTCGGCCTATGATACTTACTGGGTACCTTATGCTTCGCATTTGGTGCTCACCCCTACCCCCTGCATCTTTGGGTGCAGATCCTAGCGTGGGACATCGCCGTTAGATCGTTGTGATTCGTGCTTGGAGATTTGTTGGGGACTACTTCAGGCTGAGGGTGAGCTCTTGGCGATCGGAGCTTAGCTTTAGTTTATCTTTTGCTTCATGTACTCTATTACCATTCAGAGACATCTGTATATATAGTTTTGTTTTATTTGCACTCCATGTATGTAGTTTTGCTCTATACTATGATACCAGGTCTTGGGGTTTGGTTTAGTTTCCGCATATGTATATAGTTATAGTCCTTTTATCTGTTCTATTCGTCTTGTTCTCTTATTTGTTAGATAGTAGCCCATTACTAACTGTTCTGGGCTACGGGGATTGGTTCACCTACCGGGGGTTGTAGGTGCCATCATAACCGAGAAATCGGGTCGTGAAATGTATGTTGATGGTGTTAAGGTGTTGGAAGTACTGGGAGTTGGTGTGATTCTTATTGGAGTCACGAACGATGGTTATTGGATTGAATGACATGAAGTACGCCTTGAAATAGTGCCTCGGGAGCTCGTCGCTCCTTGGAGATGTGGTTAACATATTGTTGTAGGATTTAGCTTCCATTTGTTATTGTTATTGACTTCATTTTTATGCTTTGGAGTTGGCTGGTCGCGAGTGTGACATTAACACCTTATCAATTGGCTATGGCTCGTTCTTGCAGCCTTGTCGATTCTAGCAATTGTTCCATTACCTTGGTTGGTCAGGCTTCATAGAGACGCCTTTGGGACTTCAGTTGAAAGTATTTGTTTTGTGTGATTCAGAGCTTCCTGGAGTTGTTCGAGTCTAGACGATGCCGTTCCCGCAGCTAGTCATCGGATGACAGGTAGGTTATGGTTTTCCCCTATCTAGACTCTGCGTATATAGGCTATAACTACATTAATTAGCATCCTTGGATGGGTTGTTATAGGTTGGTACCCCAGACCTTGTCCACCTTGTTCGTCCGTTATTTCATGCGTTGTTTGTAGTATTCGTGTAGTATTGTATATTACCCTTGTGGTCATGTATGGCCTTGTATTGACTCTGGAACATAGATGGTGGGCTATTTGGGAATGTCCGCGAGTCCCGAACATAGAGATTATCCTTTTAGGCTGGTTATGTCTGCTGAGTAGCTATTGGGCCTGGGCAGGGCTGATAGGAATTGTTGTGAGCCGTTGGGCTACTTTTATATTTGTGTGCGAGCATATAGTCCATGAAAAAGGTTTTCCCCTGCATGTTTTACTACAGTTTTGGCTGCGAGCCACTACTGACAGTTTTCCTAAATCTGCATGGCCCTGGGGGGCCCTTTTTGGTACTGTTGATGATAGAAAAGGGGATTTTTGGATGTTTTCGCACTGATTTTATTACTGGTACTAGTCTCTGCATGGCAGAGCACCAGACTTAATTTTATTACTGATACTAGTCTCTGCGGGGCAGACCACCAAACTTGATTTTATTACTGATACTTGTCTCTGCAGGGCGGAGCACTAGACTTGATTTACTAAAGTTTTAGACCCGGTTACGCCCAGGCACCCTTGGAGGGGTTTTTGAGTCATTTTATAATACTTTAGTCCTGGACAAGGTCTGGGCATGCATATTTGAGACTGGGTCTCTATCTTGATCCCGGACTTGCTTTTGGATGACATGTCTTGATACTGAGTTTTAGTATGGGGTCGGGGACCTCCATGGACCTTGCCTCTCCGGGCCTGGGGCTTTGGGCTGCGTGCGCCGGAGGAAAGGGTATACGGTGGAGTAGAGGTATACAGGCTGAGTCCTTCCATGGAACCTGCCTGCTGGGCCCGATTGGCATCGGAGGAGGTACATACAGAGGTTCAATTTCATATCATATCATATCATGCATTGGATTCGACCCTTGTTTGCTGTGTGTTCAGTGTACGCTCCGGTAGTATGGGATGCCAGAGGGTTTTCTTTCACTTGATTGTGTTTCTCGGTTGTATGGGCGGCCGTTGGGACTGTAGATAGATTATATTTACTCCTGTTTTTACTTAGAGCTTGTCTTGGCACCCGGTTCTTGAAAGATTAGTGATGGCTAGCCTGTTGAGGCTTTGGTTGTGGGATTTTTGATTATTGAGAGGGCTTTGGAGTCCTATCTTATTGAGGCACTTTTGTGTGGCCTTCTGAGCAGAGTGTGAGACTCTGGTTCTATTCTTGTGGGAAGTTGAGTGGTATCTCTCGGTTATTGTGGCCTAGTTATTTCATCCTAGGGTTGTACTTGTGAGGTGATTCCCTGGTTATGCTATCATATGATTGGATTGGTGTTATGATTTACTTATACTGGTTGATTCCATTTTGAGTATGTTACACTGCTCTCCGTCTTTTCCTTCCACTTGAGGTTACCGGTATACAGCTATTTTCTCAACTCTCTCTACTTACTTATATTGTTGTGCAAGGACTCCAGGTGCGTTCTCCTTTCCTTCACCTGTGATTCTGAGTAATTGTATCTCTGTGCTAGCATGTGTTACTTGAAGCTCTTGGTCATGGATGATCTGTGCTAGCTCCTTGTGCCTTGCTTATTGCCTCAGTGACTGCTTTCTTGCTATCTGTTACTTACTGCTTTTATATCTTATATGCACTCAGTCGGCCTATGATATCTACTGAGTACCCGTGGTTTTGGTGCTCATACTATACTTCTGCACTTTTTTGTGCAGATATTAGCTGAGCTTTCACCGTTGACCACGTTGGAGACTCGTGCAGCTTTTGGATATTTGAGACTAGGGTGAGCGTCTGACGGTCGGGGCTTGTCTACATCTCATCTGTTGTACTGTTGCTCCTTGTACTTTCGAAGGCAATTTATGTTGTATTTTGTTACTTCTAGCACTTGTATTCTATTAGAAGCTTCTGTACTGTCGATACCAAGTCTTGGGATTGGTGTAGTTTCCTTTATGTATTTATATTCGAGTTTTGCTTTCGCTTTCTCTTATTTCTGCTTGCTGGTGCATTTTGGTTAGGCAGAAGCCCATTACTAACCATCTGGGCTATGGGAATTGGTTCGCCTACTGGGGATTGTAGGTGCCATCATGACTTGAGAAATCGGGTCGTGACAGCTTGGTATCAGAGCTCTAGGTTCACCGGTGTCATGGTACAGAATCAAGTGTCTAAGTAGAGTTTCGTGGATCGGTACGATGACATCCGTATCCTATCTGCGGGAGGCTACAGGGAATTATTAGGAAATATTTCATCTTTTTGGCTCCTCATCGTGCGTTCCTGGCTCTATTGAATTCTAAAACTTTAGTTGTTCATTCATTCTGAGATGCCTCAGACGAGTGCGATAGCGGTTGGTCCCGAGGCTTCTGTGCTTGTTGTTTCAGTGCTTCCGTTAGCACCAAGACTTCAGAGTGAGAGTTTACTGCCTTAGATAGGGGTGTGGGGTCAGCCCTACCTTCGATTGGATTTATAGCTACCCCAGTTCTTCAGGACACCGTTGCTAGGACTCTGAGTCCTCCGGTGAGTGTTTCAGTACCTGGTTTTGTGAGTGGTGCTTCAGTTATAGTTGAGCTTCTAGTTTTTCAGCAGGGTTGTCTGTCGGTATTGGAGTACGAGGCAAGATTTTCCCGTCAGATTTCATCTGGTATAGGCTGTTTTTGGTGTGGTGAGCATGGGCACTTTGCTAGGAATTGCCCCAGGATTGTGTATCCCAGACAGCCTGGTTGTTATCATTGTGGAGAGATTGGTCACCTTTATTGAGTTTGTCCCCAGCTAGGGCTGGTCGGGGCTTCAATTTTTACCACTCAGTCCAGAGTTAGATCCCATCAACTTGATGCTCCTCTTGGTGGGCCAGAAGTAGAGGTTCCTGACATCGTTACTCCAGGTCAGGCTTTTGCTACCTTTGATTTATGTTAGTCCCGCTCGTGTTGCGACTCTATAATTGCTTCTATTACTACCTGCTACTTGTTTAAGTTGTTTGGCTACCCGAATTATAGTATCGATACGTTGTTTTATTGGTAGTTTATTCTTTAGTAGTGGATGGGGGTAAGTTAGCCTTGAGAGGTGTTTTTCCAGAGTTGTAGCTCGTGGGTAGTTCTTGTTAGTCTGTTTCTAATTGGCTTACCCCTGTTTCATTGTGATTCTGGACTTTTGGTTGGGTTTCCCTTGTTGAGTGGTCCTAGATGGTTGTTGCCTAGGCCGTTATCTAGTGTGGCTAGAGATCCATGTGATGGTTCAGTGTATTACCGATAGTTGGGCCGGAGTTGAGATTTTGCCTCAGTTGGGAGGTATTGGTTATGCTAGTGTGCATAGATTGGTTTGGTGTCTCGAGTGTCTAGAGTCGACCCTCTTTGTTGATTAGTTTAGGAGGTTGGTAGGTATATGGGTTGTTCCCATAGTCTCCTCCACTTCCTGGTCCGTTGGGTGTTTTGTTGTATCTTTAGCTCCCGTTGGAATGAATCTTGATCGTAGTTCTTTCGATGAGCTCTGGATGTTGGCATCGTGATTGGGTTTTGACTTTAAGCACTTTCGACTAAGTGTTGATCATAACCTTGTGGTTAGGTTGTATTTGTAAGCATTTTGGGTGAGTTGGGCATCCGGCCCATTCTTCTCCTGCCTTATTGAATTTGACCTGTAGCTATGAGTAGTAAGGTAATGGCTTCAGGTTCTTATTCGAGAAAGGATTTGTAAGGTTTAGTATTTGCTAAGGAAGCATTTTTTTTAGTTGAAAAAGAAGGGAGATAACTCTTTGTATGTGTTTATATGTCCTCGTAGTTGCCTGAGGTGGCAATGAAGGTTTGCTTTGGAATTGTGTGTCGGTGATTCGATTCAGCCATCTACATACTGATGTGGGTTTTCCATGAATTGGTTTTGTTTCAGTAGCAACTGCGGTGTTGGTAATTTGCATATTCAGGCCTAGTTGGCTTGGGTTCCTAAGGGTTCATTGGCAGCATCCTGGTTTGACCAAGGCTTTAGTTGGCAGTTTTGAAAGTTGGGGTTCAAAATCATGGCTTGGCAGGTTACATCGAATGGTTCGTGGTAGTTTCTATTTGGTTGCAGCATCCTAGTGCCGAGAGGTAGTGGGTGCAGGCAACTTAGCTTCTTTACTTCAGTTGTGGATGCGGCTATTGGCCTTGGACACCTAGTCCTTGGCTAACCTCTGTAAGAGGCGAGATATTCTAGATTTCAGCAGTGTTCTAGTTAGTATGAGGTTCTTCTACCATGGTTGGACAGACTCAGTGGCGTAAGTTTAAGCTTCAGTTGTGGTGTATGCTTTATGTGGTCAGCTTGTGTGGGTTGAGACTAGCGAGGCTATTTTGAGCTCTGATGATACGTAGAGACTAGTAATCTCCATTCATTTGCCAAGGATTTGAAAGCTTATTTAATTGATTCCTTTAGAGTTGCTGTTTATGTGGGGTTCCACTGTTGATTAGACTCGGCCAGTATGAACTAGAAGTTTGTTATGATATATGCTTCGAAGTGGTTGGTGTTTGCAGAACCAGTAGAGCGGTTGATTCGAGCCAAAGGAATGAGTTGAAAGTATATGCAAAATTTTCTATGGCTAGATGGTAACTTTGAACCCCAGGCACCTTTTTCCTTTGCCTTCGGATTGTTTGGACTTGATATTTGTGGCATGGTGGACTTCTTCTTGAGGTGAGATTAGTAAGGCAATTTCACATTCAAATGGTGTTCGAGTGTTCGAAGTAGCAATAGTGTTTTATAGAGTTGGGAGCTTGGCTCATGGTTACACACTTCGTGGTAGGCTTACCACACTTCTTGCAGGATCATGGTTTTGGTTTGGGTCTTTTGGGCAGATTGCCCTGGTTCATTAACTTTCAGCTGATTCAGATCTGGCACGGTTCAGTTAGCGAATTTGATGTTAGAAAAAATATTCGTTCGTTGGTTGGTAGTCAGTCAAGGCAGGTAACTTTAGTTTCAGTAATATGCTACGGGTTGTTATCTTGGATGGCAAAGGCTAGTAGCCTATATATTGGCTTAAAATGCATTTGAATAAAATGGGTGACTTTGTTCGTGGTAAAGTATAAGCAGGAACTATGGCTCTCCAGTGTGTCAGTTGATGCTTCGAGGGTGGTTTGAGTGTTCATCTTGTATGCAGCTTCCTTTTTGTGGTGCTAAAGGATTCAGTTCAGAAAAAAGGGGCTTTTGCGGAACATCGGGTTCATGAGTTAGAGTTTTGGGTTGATGGATTTTCTGGTAAACTTGGTATGGTTTTGAGGATTCAAGTTTTGTGTGTTGATAGCCTTGGTGCACTGGTTTCAGTGTTGTGTAGGTGCTTTTTGGTTATGATTCTCGAGGTTCAGTTTGAGTTGGCAGATCTTTGGAGGTTGAAATCTAGCTTGGCTAGTAAGAAATTAAGGCTTGGTTGCTTTCTTTGGTTCTGTTCTATTGGGTGCCATCCGAACGCGGAGGTTACCCGGTATGTCCGAGAGAGTAGTACGGGCGTGGTATCTGTTGTTCTTAAATCTCTGGTATTTTCTTCTTTCTTGACTTTCGGGGACGAAAGTCTTTTTAGTAGTGGATTATGTAATGACCCTTCCGGTCATTTACACATTCTCGCCTTTCTTGTACCATTAGAGCTTACTTGTAGCGGCCCAAGTCATTTATGGCTTGTCGGGACCGGTAGTTCGGTGCCCGGGCCGTTTGTTTGGTCTTTATGGCCGTTCCTCATTTTAGAGCTTCAACTTTGGAAATCATTGACTTCCGTCAACATTCTTGGTATTATCAAAGAATTAAACCAAGGTTCTTGGTCAAAGGAGTAAGTTCGAGTTAAAGAAATGCCTCGTGTAACACCTCGCCCGTTTGGAAGATTTAAAGTAACCCGTGCCTTTGGGGTAAGACTAATAGTGTCTAATATACTAAGAAGTATGTGTTATGAGGTATTATAATCGCAAAATGGTCGTATGATAAGTTTTGAAGTCAAGCAAGTTGCGAAACAAAAGTCGGAAAAAGTTATTGTAAATTCCTTTAAGGAATTCTCTTCAAATTTAGGTTAAATGTCTTGGGGTGTTTCTCCCTATCTATAAAGAGTTAGTGGGCCCCCAATATACCTAATCAAAGGTCTACGAGTCTAGTTTCCAACGCACTAAACCGTTTGTCCATACGACTTCAGAATAGAGAGGAATTCATGTTTTCGTAAGACTGCGCAAGCAAATACGTCAAAGTGGGGCCCACATCCTAAGTCGGTTTGCCTTTATAAATCAGCTTCTCCTTCGTTTTAAACCCATAAAAACAGACCAAAACTATAGAAAAACAGATACAAACCTTAGAAATAATCCATGGACCTTGATCCTTTCAATTCGGAAGTTTAACGGAAGTTGCTCTACGCCGCGAGCTCATCATCGTGGTACAGTTTTCTCGTCGTTTTGGCTCCGTTTGTTGCTACTGCAAGGAGGCAGTTCGTGGAACTGATATTTTTATGCTATTATCATTTGATTATCAGAAGGTAAGGGTTCTAATTCCTTGACTCATTCTTAATTTGAGCATTAGAATCAATTCCGAGGAGAACTTATCGTTATCGGCATGTTTGTCGTGTTTTCTTGCCGTATATTGTTACAGCTCGTGGTGGGTCCTTATAACAGCATGTTTATCTTTGTATTTCAAAGCTTTTTGTCGAGGTAACCTTCCTCCTATGACCCTTATTCGTTATTATATGTTCTAGTATTGTTTTATGTATTTCTGAGCCACGAAGTGGTATTTTGGATCTGTGGCTCTGGGCAGCCCCTTTGTCATATTAAATTGGGTTTTTATTGTTGTATGTTGGTGGTGTTAATGTGTTGGAGGTACTGGGAGTTGGTGTGATTCATATTGGAGTCACGAACGATGGTTATTGGAATGAATGACATGAAGTATGCCTTGAAATAGTGCCTCGGGAGCTCGTCGCTCCTTGGAGATGTGGTTAACGTATTTTTGTTGGATTTAGCTGCCATTTGTTATTGTTATTAACCTCATTTTTAAGCTTTTGAGTTGGCTGATCGCGAGTGTGACATTAACACCTTATCAATTGGCTATGGCTCATTCTTGCAGCCTTGTCGATTCTAGCAATTGTTCCATTACCTTGGTTGGTCAGGCTTCATAGAGACGCCTTTGGGACTTCAGTTGAAAGTATTTGTTTTGTGTGATTCAGAGCTTCCTGGAGCTGTTCGAGTCTGGACGATGCCGTTCCCGCAGCTAGTCATTGGATGACAGGTAGGTTATGGTTTTCCCCTATCTAGACTCTGCGTATATAGGCTATAACTGCATTAATTAGCATCCTTGGATGGGTTGTTATAGGTTGGTACCCCAGACCTTGTCCACCTTGTTCGTCCGTTATTTCATGCGTTGTTTGTAGTATTCGCGTAGTATTGTATATTACCCTTGTGGTCCTGCGTGGCCTTGTGTTGACTCTGGAACATAGATGGTGGGTTATTGGGGAATGTCCGCGAGTCCCAGACATAGAGATTATCCTTTTAGGCTGGTTATGTCTGCTGGGTAGCTGTTGGGCCTGTGCAGGGCTGATAGGAGTTGTTGTGAGCCGTTTGGCTACTTTTATATTTGTGTGAGAGCATATCATCCATGAAAAAGGTTTTCCCCTGCATGTTTTACTACAGTTTGGCTGCGAGCCACTACTGACAATTTTCCTAAATCTGCATGGCCCTGGGGCCCTTTTTTGGTACTGTTGATGATAGAAAAGGGGATTTTTGGATGTTTTCGCACTGATTTTATTACTGGTACTAGTCTCTGCGGGGCAGAGCACCAGACTTGATTTTATTACTGATACTAGTCTCTGCGGGGCAGAACACCAGACTTGATTTTATTACTGATACTAGTCTCTGTGAGGCGGAGCACTAGACTTGATTTACTACAGTTTTAGACCCGGTTACGCCCGGGCACCCTTGGAGGGGGTTTTGAGGCATTTTCTACTACTTTAGTCCTGGACGGGGTCTGGGCATGCATACTTGAGACTGGGTCTCTATCTTGATCCCGGACTTGCTTCCGGATGACATGTCTTGATACTGAGTTTTAGTATGGGGTCGGGGACCTCCATGGACCTTGACGCTCTGGGCCTGGGGCTTCGGGCTGCGTGCGCTGGAGGGAAGGGTATACGGTGGAGTAGAGGTATACAGGCTGAGTCCTTCCATGGAACCTGCCTGCTGGGCCTGATTGGCACCGGAGGAGGTACATACAGAGGTTCTATTTCACATCATATCATATCACGCATTGGATTCCACCCTTGTTTGTTGTGTGTTCAGTGTACGCTCCGGTAGTATGGGATGCCGGAGGGTTTGTTTTCACTTGATTGTGTTCCTCGGTTGTATGGGCGGCCGTTGGGACTGTAGGTAGACTATATTTACTCCTGTTTTTCCTTAGAGCTTGTCTTGGCACCCGGTTCTTGAAAGATTAGTGATGGCTAGCCTGTTGAGGCTTTGGTTGTGGGATTTTTTATTATTGAGAGGGCTTTGGAGTCCTATCTTATTGAGGCACTTTTGTGTGGCCTTCTGAGCAGAGTGTGAGACTCTGGTTCTATTCTTGTGGGAAGTTGAGTGGTATCTCTCGGTTATTGTGGCCTAGTTATTTCATCCTAGGGTTGTACTTGTGAGGTGATTCCCTGGTTATGCTATCATATGATTGGATTGGTGTTATGATTTACTTATACTGGTTGATTCTATTTTGAGTATGTTACACTGCTCTCCGTCTTTTCCTTCCACTTGAGGTTACCGGTATACAGCTATTTTCTCAACTCTCTCTCTACTTACTTATATTGTTGTGCAAGGACTCCAGGTGCGTTCTCCTTTCCTTCACCTGTGATTCTGAGTAATTGTATCTCTGTGCTAGCATGTGTTACTTGAAGCTCTTGGTCATGGTTGATCTGTGCTAACTCCTTGTGCCTCGCTTATTGCTTCAGTGACTGCTTTCTTGCTATCTGTTACTTACTGCTTTTATATCTTATATGCGCTCAGTCGGCCTATGATACCTACTGAGTACCCGTGGTTTTGGTGCTCATACTACACTTCTGCACTTTTTTGTGCAGATATTAGCTGAGCTTTCGCCGTTGATCACGTTGGAGACTCGTGCAACTTTTGGATATTTGAGACTAGGGTGAGCGCCTGACGGTCGGGGCTTGTCTATATCTCATCTGTTGTACTGTTGCTCCTTGTACTTTCGGAGGCAATTTATGTTGTATTTTGTTACTTCTAGCACTTGTATTCTATTAGAAGCTTATGTACTGTCGATACCAAGTCTTGGGGTTGGTGTAGTTTCTTTTATGTATTTATATTCGAGTTTTGCTTTCGCTTTCGCTTATTTTTGCTTGCTGGTGCGTTTTGGTTAGGCAGTAGCCCATTACTAACCATTCTGGGCTACGGGAATTGGTTCGCCTACTAGGGATTGTAGGTGCCATCATGACTTGAGAAATCGGGTCGTGACAGGTAGCCTCGGGGCGTGATAGTTACTTTGGTATTTTATAAGTTCTTGTGATATTTTTTATGATTCTATGTACATTATCTTCATTCGAGGATGATTGTCCCTAAGAGAGGGAGGATGTAACACCCCGCCCATTCAAACGTTGAATTAACTCGTACTTTTGGGATATGAATAAGAGTTGTTAATATGTAGGAAGGATTTTTTAAGAAGTATTTTAATTTGAGAATGGTGGTATGTTAAGTTTTGAAGTCAAGCAAGTTGCAAATAAAAGTCGGGGAAAGTTATTATAAATTTTGTTAAGAAATTCTCTATAAATTTGGGTCAAATATATCGAAGATTTTATCTTGACCTATCAAGAGTTAGAAGGCCCCTCACCTACCAAATCGAAGGTCTATGAGCCTGGTTTTAATGCACCAAACCATTTTCGATACGACTTTAGAATAGAGAGAGATTCACATTTTAGTAAGACTGCACAAGCAGACACGTCAAGGTGGGTCCCTAAGCCTCAAGTCAGTTTAGCTTTATATAAGCTGATTTGACATTGTTTTAACTAAGAAAAATGAACCAAAATTATAGAAAATCTGAAGAAAATCCCTCTAAATTCTCCATGAATGTTGATTCTTTGAACTCAAAAGTTTAACGGAAGTTTCTCTACATCGCATGCTCATCATTTTTGTATAGTTTTCCCCATTGATTTCATGGCATATCACCATGGGTGTTATCGTAGCAAGGTAGCAGGTGTTTGTTGAGTATTTGGAAGTAGCTATGGATTTATATTGGCAAGATAAGGATCTCGTACACTTATCTATTTATCGAATCGAGATTCTAAGCTTCTAGTTATAAAAAGTTGTATTTTTCGATGACTTCTAGTAGTTTCTTGGTCATTTTGGATCCATTATTGTTAGTGCAAGGAGGAAATTGTATAGTTTGATATTTCAAAGCTTTTTATCAAGGTTATATTCCTCCTATGATCCTTCTTTACAATTTCATATTCTAGTATCATTTTATAGACTTTCGAGCCACGAAGTGGTATTTTGGATTTAGTGGCTCCGAGAAGCCCCTTTGTCTTATTGAGTTGGGTTGTTATTATCATATATTTATGGTATTAAGCTGTTGGAGGGACTGGGGTGTTGGTGTGATTCTTATTGGAGTCACATACGATTGTTGTTGGATTGAGCGGTATGAATTACTCCTTGTTATATTTCCTCAAGAGCTCACCGCTCTTGTAATATGTTAATAACATCTTGTTGTGGTTATTAGTATTGGTTTGGTAGAGATTATGATGTAATTTGTTGAGTTAGAGAGGGATGGTCGTAGTGACAACCTTAACGCTTTATAAGTTGTTTGTGGGTCGTTCTTGCAGCCTTGTTGATTCTAGCAATTGGTGCATTACCTTTGTTGGTTAAAAGGTATGTTAAGGCTTCCTTTTCACTTTTCGGCATGAACTAAAGGATTAAGCTTGTTATAGCTTGTATCACGTCGATATTTGACTTCTGGCCTTATTCTATTGAGTTTGCTACTACAACATGATATAGTGACTACCAGAGCACTCTATTTCTTACTTAGTGGCCCAGAAAAGCATGTTACGATTGTATAAGGTCATCTGTGATAACATGTTATTATTGTGTTATTTTATCATCTTACTGCCGCCTATGAGCTTGTTTTAGCCTTAGTAGACACTGGCACTGTAGGGTTTTAGAGCCTACATTCTGATTACTATTACCATGCCTTTGGGTCGGGCAGACCGTACCTACGGGAGGGGAAGGTTATACCTATGGGGAAACAATTACAATATATTACTGTGCCTTCAGGCTGGGCAGACCGTTCCTATGGGATGGGCAGGATGTACCTACGAGGCAACAATTACATTATATTACCACACCTTTGGGCTGGGAAGACCATGCCTATGGGCCGGGTAGACCATACCTACGAGACGGGCAGGATGTAGTACGAGGAAACACTTATATGGTACTATAGAGCCTCAATGTTGTACTGATTCATGATATATATACATTGAGATAGTCCAGATCAGGTCATTATTGGGGTCCAGGTAAGGGGCTAGTATAGGTATTTAGTGACTGTTTGCGCCTATTAGGACTTACAATGATTGTAAGTTGTTTGTACTTGCCGGGCTTATGGGAGCTAGGTTAGGTTATTGTTTTCTATGTGCTTTAGATGGTATGTTATTGATGGAAGGTAAGTTATTGTACTTCTGTTTTACTCCTGCCCTTTTGTTCAGTCCTTACACTTAGTTTCAATTTTTAGTTTTACATGCTCAGTATATTATTTCGTACAAACGATGTATTGCCTGGGGGCGCTGCATTCATGCCTGCAAGTTCTGAGCGATGACCATATAGACCTATCAGGTAGCATAGCCAAGATTTCAATGGGTTGGTTGACTCCTTTCATTCTAGGGGTCGCCAGAGTCTCAGAGGTTTACCTCTTTGCTATTTATATATTTTGGGTAGATTTGGGCCCTATCCCACCAAGTATTATATTCATAGAGGCTTATAGACTAATTTATTGTGTTGCAGAGCTACGATTGTGGCCATTCTGGCCTTGTATGTTAATTAGTTGTAGCTTGTTAGCCAGTTGGGCCCTGTTGTTATTGTGTTGGCAGTTTAGCGGCTCATTGTCCTAGTTTATATTGTATATACATCTTTTCAATTTTTGTATAGAGATCATGGTGGTCTCGATGACCCGCATAGAAATATGCTTTCCAAGATATCATGGCAGCCTCGAAGGCCTAAACAAGACTTATATGCTACCTGCTTATTACTTTATATGAACTACTGAGAGTAGTTGTTTTCTCTCTAGAGATGTCGACAGGGGACTTGCTGGCCGTGGTTGGTTTTTAAGTCGAGATATACTAGTTTGTTTTCTTGATAGTGTGTGGCTGCTATGCACTATTTGCGAATAGTTTAACACGGTCGGCTATGGCCTAATTTTTGGCATCAGGTGCCAGTTGCGCCCCCGAGTTTGGGGCGTGACATCAAATTGCCCCAAATCCCCATAATCAATGTTCAGGGGAGAAAGTTCTATGCTTGGAAGTGTTTATTTTCAACCTAGAATAAATCTAAGGTAAATTTACATCTACCCATAGGATTATTCTCTACTTTTCATGAATTTAGGGCTCTAACTCAAAAATTCCACCATTAATCTATATTCTAATGATTCGACAATTAAGAATGATTACTTGATGATAAGAGGAATGAATTAACTTACTTTAATTATGAAAACTGTGCTACTTCAGCAGAAAATTGCCTCACAACAGGTCAAGAATGAGCCCTTTGAGTTTATGAACTAAAAATTGGCTAAAAACTGATTTAAGGGATGAAATTGCCTGATACTCACTGCAACAGTCACTTTCCTCGCTACGGTGGACCACTATGGGAAGCCTTAGCGGGACTACGACTGCTATGGCAGTTTTGCTGTAGCAGGATGCCATCTGCTGCAGCAGTCCCAGAAATAAAATCTCAAAAATTGGTCAAAACACTCCATTTCACAACATAAACCTTGATTCTAGACATCACAAATTGATCCCAATGCGGCAACTGCTATAACTAAAATTTTATGAACCCGTTTATCATCCCGAAACTTCCTACGAGAAACTATACGACTCTACTATCCATCAATGGCCACTATATAATCATACACTATACCAACAAACAAAAACCACAACTTAAGCACACACCATCAGATTTTCATCAAAACTCACCCTAGTTGAGATTTTATCAACTCTCACCTTAGGAATAACTTTAGCCGGGTACTTATGCCCTGAATAACACTATAATGACAAAATGAGTTGTTACATCTGATACTAATTAAACAACTATTCATTCTCAAATGGAGATAAGAAAGAAAAGGGAAAAGATAAGAAGTTACCTGAATTGGCAAAAAGAGGTGGATACTTGCCACATATGTCCGCTTTGGTCTCCCAAATGGACTTCTCAATATGACGGTTCTTCCACTGGACTTTCACGAACACAATCTATTTATGTACATCTATATCAAGAATTGTGACAAGTTCCTCTTCATATAAAGGTTTTCATCTAACAGGATTGAATTCCAACAAATTATATAGTCACCATCCCCATGATACTTCTTAAGCATCAACACGTGAAACACGGGGAACTCCCGACAAGCTCGAAGAAAAAGCCAATCTGTAGACTACCAGCCCCACACTTTTAAGAATCTCTAAGGGTCCAATGTATCTTGGCTTACCATGCTTATCGAATATCATAACACCCTTCATGCGTGAGACTTTAAGCAACACTTGCTCACCTTCCATGAACTGCACATCTCTTACCTTCCTATCCGCATACTCCTTTTGCCTGCTTTGAGCCTCTAGAAGATTCTCTTGCATAAATTTCACCTTCTTTCTTAAACTATGATTAACTTGGCTTCTTTCTTGAGCTCTTTACTTGAATTTTGCCTCCCTTTCTTGCATTTTGGGTTAAAATCCTTGTTTATCATCAAATCCTAGGAATGCCGGCATATAAGAGGTTAAATCCATAAAAACCATCAAATAAGCATAAGATTAAGGCAATAAGTCATACTTAAGAGCTAAAAAAGTGTTAGATTACCAGCTAAGCAAACCCCAACATAAATTATTGCTTGTCCTCAAGCAAGGCATTTATAAAAGCAAAGGATTGACTCGATGTTCAATGACAAAGGATCACACTAAGACCACTATGACTCAAACAAAATAAATCAAATAAGAAGATTCAAAACAAAGAGACTCAACATAAGCACTAATCTCAATTAATACCATCATGAGCACAAGGCAACAAAAATCATTTCAAAATATCTTTTCAAGAGACTTCACTTTTCAATCAAAATCGGGGAATATTTTCACTTAAAAAAATCAATTAGGATCTCAATTATAGACACTAAACTTTCAATACTTGCCTCAAATTTCACTTCACAACTTATCACATTCATTTCCTCTAATTGAGGTCAAGACTTCACCACTTACCCCAAGGTTGCAATGTCACTCACAACAAGAGAGAATCTTACTCATAATTATGCATATCACAACAATTGGGATTATAAGATAGAAAAAAATATGCTCACTCTCTCAAAGAAATTCAAGTGCACACACTTAGAACCATAGGCTTTACCTTCGTGTAGCTCACCACTAATATAGAGTTGCAAGGCTCAGAATCACTAAGGACTTACAGGTATCGATGAAGGTTAGGGTAAAAGAAAGGTAATGATTTTTGATATATGACTAAAAACTCTGTATCACTATCATTAGGCTTTCAAGCACACCGCTCACGTCAATGATTTGACTTCACCTTATTCCCCCTCTCACATCCCAAGTTTCTCCCACACATTTTCTCCTAACATTTTTTTAGCTCTTTAACCATTCAAGAGGAAGGGTAGCACCATTTCAATTCTTATCCTTTCTTTCTTTAACCTTTTGGACATTTCAAACATCGCATAAGCTTTTCAATAGGTGCTACCACTAAAATTTAAGCTCATTTCCTTGTTTAGGATATTGTTGCACACCCTCCCAATCTTAGACTTTTGATAACGTCCAAAGGCACTCTTTAATCAAAAGAAAGTGAAAATGGTTGTGTGCAAAATAATACCCAACTTGGAGTCAGGGTCGATATCCACAGGGAACAATGTAAAAGCTATTGATCAAGTAGAAAATTAAAAACCACTTGCGCTAGTCCAAACACAAAATGATAAAATATTTTGGGTTTTTGATATAGAAATAAACAAGATACAAGTAACTGGTAAAATGGATAGATTTGATCGATGACCTTCACAAGCAATGATAACAAGGGATTTAGAAATTGGGAATCAATTTATTTCTATATGATCCATGGCAAAGAAATTGTCTACTTCCTAATCAGTCATGGGTCGATGAAAATTAGCCTTGGAATATCAATTATCCGCCAATACCTCTCAATCATAGGTAAATATTTCTCAACTAGTTCTCTCAAACCTAGCAAAGTATCAACACAAACATTCTAAATTTAGGCAACACTTAGATTCTCCTATCTCTAGCTCGAATCTATTGATTTAAAGCCTCAAATCATGCTAATTAACCTTTCTCCAACTTAAATTTCCTCTTTCTAGCTCAATCAAAGTAAAAGGAGAAAGTTCAAGGGCTGATCACTCCCTTTAAAAAGCAATAAACTCACAAGATTAACTAGATAATCAAAGACCCATTTAATAAATTAGAAAGATAACAATTAATTACATATTGTTTGTCTCTAACACAATACCCATAACTAAAATTAACAACTACACCTACAAATATTCAATACAAAGCAAAGAGCTGAAAAAAAGAGTAAGAATTTCTCATTTAAAGCTTCCAATCTACACTCTAATAGTGTTGGGTGCTTGAGCCTTTCTCTCCAAGCTTGAGAACTTTCCAAAGATAGCCAAGATAGGTCAAAGATTTTCTTCCAAATGGCTTGGATGAATTTTATGTGGATTGAGGATTAAAAAAATGTGAATTAACCAATCTGGGCATAGCTGAAACTTGTCTGCCGCTTTTGCAGCCTTGGTCTCTTTTCCAGAAATGCTGACTTTGATAAACTCTTCTTTTATGGAACTAGAACCGCACTTATGGTAGTTTACCCGCCTGTTGACTTTTGCATTTGTGGACTTTTGGCTTTTTTTGTGTAGGTTGACTTCCATAATTGCAAACCATGGCCGCTTTTGTGGTATCTGAGGTCAGGTTCACTCTTTTGCTCAAATTTTTGTTCTTTTTGTCCCGAAGTCCATTATTCCTAACAAAACATAATAATAGCAATTCATACAATAAATAGCCTCATATTACAAATAAAAGATGCCAAAATGTAAGAAAAGAGACCTTAATAAGTTGTAATTTTACCACTTATTAACACCACCAAGTTAAAGTCCTTGCTTGTCCTCAAGCAAGTAAAAATCAAACTCCAATGAGTCCCTATGATTTCAAACTCAAGTATCATCACTATCATTCTCACTTACATTTTCCTATTAAGAAGAAGGAATATGAATTTGGTTGGTACTAATAATTAGTCGACCATATGTGAACCTTGTCCAAATAACCCCCTTAATTCAAAACATAACTTCAAGAATGCAATAGAGTTTCAAGAATAATCAATTGACAACAACAAATCCTCAAGAAGTGACTCAAAATCACCAGTTTATCAAATATGCTCATTTGACTCATTTTGGAATTTATCAATATCACTACTTATCCTAATTCACATGCCCTCATAAGAAAGAAAGTCTCAAAATCACTCTATTCACAAAGATAACACAAGGGATAATGCACAAACCACTCACACTCAACAAAGAATTTCAAATGCTAACAAGTATCAAGCCATAAGCTTGCCCTTATTATCTTTCGTCACTAACTAAAAAGTACTTTGTCGGAGATCTCAAAAGAACTTTGTTAAGCTTGTAATGAAGGCTTAGGAAAGGGTAATATAAGCATTTGGGATTAAAGTTACTACATCCTCCTTTAACACTACACAATGTTTCTCATTTCAATACCATGATCATTTTCCTTTCCATTTTCATACAACACAATGCACCTTTCAATTATCCTTTTAGTTGCTCCAATTATTGACAATCTATTCACCTTGAAGAATCTCCTTTTCATTTTTTTCTTTTCTCTTTTTTTCAATTTCTTAATTTCTTTGACTTGCTCTTTGGGTACTTAGCTATAAACACACAATGCATTTATCATCTCCTCCAAGGTGATTTCACACTTTTAAAGTTCAAGGAGGGAAGGGTTCAAAAGAGGATTTTTCTTCAAAAAAGATAAAGGTTTGCAATCTGGTTGCTAAAGAAAAGGTATCAATCTCAAATGAGGTCAACTAGTGATACATTTAGTGCAAGGTTAGGCTTTTAAGGCTAGATGGTTTTCCAAAAATCACAAAGAAGGCCTAAAACGATATCACGTCCCAAACTCAGGGTGTGCAACTGGAACCTGATGCCAAAACATAGGCCAAAGCCAACCTTGCTGAACTATTTACAAATGGCGCATAACAACAACACACAATCAAGGAAACAAACAAGTATATCTCGGCTTAAAAATTAGTCCCGTCTAGCAAGGCCTATGTCGATAGATTTATAAAGGAAACAACTACTACTAATAGTTCATATAAAGCAATAAGCAGGTAACACATAAGTCCTGTTTGGGCCGTCAAGGCCGCTATTATATCTAGGAAAGCATAAATGCTATGCGGGCCATAGAGGCCACCATGATCTCTATACATAAATTAAAAACATGTATATATAATGTAAACTAGGTTAATACGCTGCTAAACTGCTAACACAATAATAACAACGCCCAACTGGCTAACAAGCTACAACTAATAAACGTACAAGGCCAAAATAGCCACCATCAAAGCTATGCTACCCAATAAACTACTCTGCAAGCTTTTATGAGTACCATAATTAGTGGGACAGGTCCCCAACCTACCCAAAAGCTATAAACACCAAAAGACAAACTTCTGAGACTCTAGCAACCCCTGAAAGTAAAGGAGTCAACCAACCCACTAAAAGCTCAGAACCTACAGGTATGAATGCAGTGCTCCCAAGAAATGGGACATCAGTACAAAATAATGTACCAAGTATGTAAGGCAAACTAAAAACTTAAACTAAAGTGTAAGGACTGAACAAAAAGGGAAGGAGTAAAACAGAAGTACAATAACTTACATTCCTGATGTAATGACTAGTTCCGTCATTATTCTAAAATCACCTTATAGAGGATTTAGGGAACGATTAAAATTTGCCTAATTTAAGTGGGATTGACATAACAAAAATTTTAGGTTTTTAAAATTCATTCAGGATGATGTCACCCTACTATAGTAGGAATTTTACCGCTATAGCACCACTTGTAGCGATCAGTCGACCACTATAGCAGAATGACAGAGGCAGTAGCTGAAACATGATTTTATATTTTAGACTTCTCCTCTTCAGTTGGAAAATAGATAAGGATTTCTCCAAAAACACTCCTAGGCTGCTCCAAAGGTTGGGAGAAATAAGGAGGGAAGATTTTGGCTTGAGAGAGGTAAAAACATGGATTGCAGGTCCGTCCTCCATCGAGAATCACATTCACAGAGCCAATTCTTATTGTTTAGACCTCTGCAGCTGATGTTTGGTGCCCAGGTAGGCTAGTTTTAATTGAGTAGTTGTAGACCCATATTTTCTTGCATATTATTGTTATAGAATGACATGAGGATTCATGCCTAGGCCTTCGGGCACAAAGTTTAGAGAGATATTATATTGTTTGGCTGGTTGATTAAATAAGGAATGATGGTGTGGGGGCAATGTGTTCATTTTGGTTAATTATAATTGTTAACTTGGGTGTGATGCTAGATTTTGAGGAACTGGAGTGTTGGATAGGTTCGGGGAACTAGGATGTAGTGAACAAATAAGTGGTTGAATGATAGCATACTTCTGGGAATAGTTTAGTTAAAGGGAATGGAATGAACATGAAGGGTTTTTAACCTTAATGCTAGGGGGTGAATTTCGCGAAATGTATTTACAATAAAAGGAAAGGATCTAGAAATTTATGTAAATAGTTATATGTGTATAGGTGGTAAACTGGAGTTTAGTATTCAGACAGGTCATCAAGTTGAGGTTATGAACCAGGTCTATGTAGGTGATGGTTATTGTTTCGCAGATGCAATATGTGTTCAAGTAACTATCGCTTAGTATTGTGTGTGCATTGCATGCTTAGGGAATGAAATTATGAATGTCTAATTATTTGGGTGTTAGTCAGGTGAAATGAACTTGGTTTTGTTGCTTGTGAGTTTACAAGTGTGATTTTATTCATTGTTTGTTGCCTGTTAGATTTTGTATGACATTTAGTTGGCTCGGATACCACACCTAGTACGGGATACATATTGGTTGTCTCAGGTACCACACTTGGTACGGGATACTTATTGGTTGACTTGGGTACCACACAGGTTCTATAATAGTTAGCTCGGGTACCACGCCTGGTACGGGTTTAATTGTACTTGTTGATTGTATTTATATCAATGGTTCCATGAGTGGACTGGGTTAATTATTGAAACTGTGATTATTGATATAGGTCCATGAGGGCCGTGTAGTTGTACTTAAAGGTGGGTTTGGTCCTTGTGTAGATCGGGAATCCATGTTAGCCACTGTAGGTATGGTTTTTGGGATCCTAGTATGGTTCGAGTATGTGTAAATAGTAACATAATATATGTGGCCTAATTGTTGCATAGTTGGAGGTACATTTGGGTTATGGAGTCATAATGGTTGACCTGACCAAGGGATGGTAGTCCGGATCTGGACTTAGGTGTTAGACTTGTGAAAATGAGTGGAAAAGGGAAGTCTAGTGTTAAGTGTGACTTGGGAAGTCTAGGTGCAAGGTGTGACTTGGAAAGTCTAGTTGTAAGTGTGACTTGGGAAGTCTAGGTGCAATGTGTGACTTGGGAAGTCTAGTGTTAAGTGTGTCCTGAGAGGTCCTAGTGTTATGTGCGATGGTGGGGAAGTCCTAGGGTTATGTTGGACTAGGATGGGATGGTCCAGAGTCTCTAATTGGTAGAGTTAGTAGCAGAACATAGTAGAAAGACCTGGTGCAGAACGTACAGGTTGTAGCAGTAATAGTACTAATGTAAAGGTAGATGGTGAAGGACTGGATTTCTTGTATCTTATTGCATATTTTCTCTTTATTTCTTATATGATGGTATGCGGTAGATTTGGGTCAATGGATGATGCCTACTAGTACATGTTGTTTGTACTGATACTATTCTTGCGATACCTTTTTGGGTATAGTCTGCTTGCAGGATCAGTGGCGTTTCATATGTATAGGACGATGGTGATCTCCAACAACTTACTCTTCCTATCCATGGTGGAAGCTGTGTCTTCTTTTTGTAATTGTATTTTCTCCTGTAGAGCTCTTGTACCTTTTTAAACTAGTTCCTAGGGAGGGTAGAGAGCCTATTGTTGTTTGCTTGTTCTGATATTTCTACTGCTAATTTGCAACTGTTTTTGGTATATCATGCCAGTATTTCATTTGTAACATGATTTTAAAAAAAAACCAAAAAAACAAAGAAGACTTCAAAATTTTCCCCTTATTTAAACTGGTGTGTAGGATTTGATTGCTTTGACTTACATGGTGAGATTGTTGAGGATATTTCCCTGAGAATTGAGGGGTGTCTAATATGGTTTTTCCCTAAAAGAGAACACATGGGGTCTATCTTGTTAATTTGTGTATTATATTTGTACTTATTGGTGTTGTATCATATTTTATGGATTTTATACTATACATATTGGACTTCTAATTTGTCTTAATCATTCCTCCGGTCACTCCTTTTGTGTTAACTTAAGTTGCGCGGACTCTTCACTTTTATTGTTGCACTGTGTCGGACTCTCAAAAAATACACTAATTTTAGAGAATCTGACACGGACCCCTTGACATTTCAGAAGAGTCTGAGCAACCCCAAGACATTGGTCTCTAACTAAAAAAGTAAATGCTTGACTTGAGAATCTTCTGGTCCAGTAGGTCCATAAAATTCACTAGGATAAGCTGTCAACATAGGTTGAGAGAAGTAGATGGAAATTAGAACTTTGAAGAAGTAATTTGGGGTGAAATTCTTTTAAACTCCTAAGTATTGGGATACAGAAGGGTTCAATGGCAGAGCTTCAAGTGACTTGTTAGAGAAGTCGAAGAGCAAGGAAATTCACTCACGGGAGAAGTTCTCGATTCAAGAGCCTCTAGTTTAACGTGGAAGGATCCATACAACCCATCAAACTTCTTTCATCTCTTTATTGATGCTTTATTAATCCATTTAACCAAGTTTGATTAACCAATATCTCCCTTGTTTAACTTACTAGACGAATCCGACCAAGTCACTCTTAGTCATGTTTCTCAGGATCTACTTCCCAAGTCCTAACCCATAAAAGGATGAGTTAGCTCAATCGAAAACCACCTCTCAAAATAGGGGTAAGATTGCATATACTCTACTAGCCCCAAATTATACTTATGGGACTATATTTTCAATTCTTTTCTTTCTTTAGTTTCTTTCTTAAGTAGCTTATTAGCTTGAAAGCTTTCCTTACCTTTAAGGCTTAAACAAAATATACTGAAAAGTGATGGGTCATTGAGGAAAAATAAGGATGCTATGTTATTGTTGTTGTTTTGATGCAGGAGATGTCACTCAATTAATCCAGTTATATAAGACACTACAAGAATTAATTAACTAATTTAAGTCCACCATTAGAGGAAAACACTATGCTGGATGGTATTGGATTAAGTTCACCCTCAGGGCCAGGATAACATATATTAGGGATGAATCTAGAAAGACAACCAACAAAACCTTTCTTCTGAATAGAAAGGAACACTCTTCAAATATAAAGCCGGGTGTGTGACCGATCCTTTGAAAGTAGTGTATTTTTGGAGGATCCGATAGGGGTGCGAAATTATTTTAAGAGAATCCAATCAACATAGGCCAGTAGATCCAACCATTATGAACATAACCATATGCTATAACACAACATCCAACAATGTCAGCATTGATACAAATACAGAACCAGGAAGGTTCTCAAATCCAATAAGTAATCTAAGGAGCAAAACCAAATGCAAGGAGGGCATCATTAAAGAGACCAAAATTTTATTAAACATGACTCAATTTGATGAATTAGGTTTTTCTAGTGATTATTATGAACTTCCTCAACTGTTTACTTGTACAATAACATAGCTTTGCCACTCGATATCTTATACTGGAGCCCAAAACAGAAAGTTGAAGCAGGGTTCTAGGGTTGGAGTACAAGAGTAGAGGAGAGAGGATGCCAAATTCAATATCTACATATAATACAACAAGGATTATCCATAGAGTTGTAATAAGATTCTGCCGCTCATGTTATCAGCTAATTCTCACGTTGTAGGTACAAATTTGTAATGTTTTTTTTTCAATATTAAAGGGGTAACTTTCTTATGTCTTACTCTTAATTTCCACATTTACCTGTTGGATCGGGTGGTAAAGGTTCTCCTATCTATGTGCTTAGAGTACGTGCCTGCACGGCCTGGTAGTTAGGTCATGACAAATGGTATCAGAGCCTAGGTTACCATTCACCCTATACAAGAGCAAATGACAAATAAAGTCTTGCGGATTGGTGTGTTGACGTCCACATATAATCTTTGGGAAGCTATGAAGCATTCTAGGAATCATCTCCTATCTTTCATTCCTTTTATGCAGATTGTTACTTGTTTGTATGGGTTGAGTAATATTGGTATCTCTCGATTCCAAGTGGTAACTCAATGAAGTAAAGGATGTTATTTGACTCTAGTTGGAATGACACAAGCAAGAGAAGTTAGAACCAGAAAGCTTCCAATTGGTATCTGGCGTTAGAGGATGTGGTAAGGCATGGATGATTGACTAACAGTCATCCATGGGGCCAATAAAGAGTAGTAGATGCGACATGAATTATGTTGAAACTTGAAGCATGAAATTATGTGTATTTTATTACTTGTACGACTATAATTGCATGGTGTGTAACTGCTTACCTTATGGTGAAAACTTTGGTCTGGGAAGATTCATAACTTGATATTGTATGATCTTGCATTAGTAATAGAGTGTTGTGTGACTTAATAGAAGAAGTGGTATTGCATTTTGGTGTGGTCTTAACATTGGTGAAGATGGTAAAGAAACAATAAGATTGGTCACTATGGGGAAACCACGATTTCAGGACAGTCAGGTTTGGTTGGGAACCATGGGAAAAAGGGGTTATTCTTGTATGATTGCAGGAATGTGTTATTGTGAACAGTCTTCTGTTGTATTTCGTAATTGATTTTATGATGATGTGATGCTAAGTTTTGAATTATGTAGTGCTGTGGATTGTCTTGGGGTTATGTTTAAAGACCATGATGTGATTCATGGGTTAATGTTGATAATCAGGAATGGGAAATGGGTGAACCTTGAAGAAATTTCAAATTTCTGGGATACTGCCATAGGGGCCGCCATAACGGGACTATACCGCTATGGCGATCCTCCTATAGCAGGAATTTTTTTGATATGGCGGTACTGCTGTAGCAGTGTTGCAACCTCTATAGCAAGGAGGGCGAGACAAAATCTTTGCCCTATCTTCCTTTTTTTTCTTTCCATTTCTGGGGTGTCTAAAAATGATAGTTAAGCTATAAGCTGTGATGTAAAACAAAGAATCACCGATTGAGGTAATAAAGTATGCATATCAGATCAGCGTTGTCTAAAATATCATCCACGTTCTTAAAAAAGGGAAAATAAAATGGGAACATCGTCTAGTACCGGCCCCAAATGGAGGAAATACCCAAGAAAACAGTAGTGCTAATTTAATAAAGAGGGGGGAGGAGGTTCTAAACGGATGCCTTATCACCATCAGGGGATACAGGGGCGGGGCCCTTAGCCTTAGTGTCACTCAAGAAGGAAAACTCCTGCAGGTCCTCCTGCTCTAGCTGGGGAAGCCCCTGATTGGGGTAAAAAAAGGGAACATGACCTTAATGGTCTTCCACATCCGGGAAAGAATGTGATCCCGGGAGAGCCTCTTCTTCTTCTCCTCAGGTAACTCCCTGTATAGTGCTGCAAAGTCTTGAGTAGAGAAGGGCGGGGATATACCTTCATTAGTATTACCCTCTATAAATCGCCTGACCGCAGATAGCTTCTCCCTGAGATGGCTACTAGAAATTGGGAGCTTGGACTGGGAAGGAGGGGAAGTATCATCACCATCTTTATTAGCACCCTCGGCCGCCTGACTGCTCCCTGCTTCATTCACCTTCCTCTTCTTCTTCCCCGTTGAAGTAATCACCTTCACCCAGAGAGGGTTGAATGAGGCATCCATATCCACCTCTCTGTCAGTCTCATCCTCAGGAACATGGAACCGCCTGCAGAACTCTGACACCAAACCTGACAAGAAGGGGCCCTTCTTGGGACCCAGGTAGAAGTCCTTCCACTCAGCTACAATTTGTGCCCCCACATTCAACAGGATCCCCTGCATAGCACAAGCCACCACCAAGGCCCGAGATTGAGTCACGTTGGTAGTATTGCCCAATGGATAGATCCTATGGGAAACCAAGTTTAGCCACCTCCTAGCATCGGTTAAAAAATAAGTACGTGATGCCCTCACCAGTAGGACAGTAGACCTCATCCCTGAACTCCTCCTCCACCAGAGTATCCCTTAGCCATGTCATGTCCCACAGTCGGGATTTAGCTTCGTATGCCTCCTCAAAATATGAGGCACTCCTAGTACCTCTTTAATGGTCCGAACATCCATGAAAATATCCACTCCTTGGAGGCGGATGGTGGGGTTGGGATTATCCCAACGTACGGTAGGGAGTATGGCATAGAACTCCCTCACCTAGCCTGAGTGCTCGAGAGGGGGATAAAACACCAACGGACACCAGTTGAACTCCTGAAGCCTGAGATAGAAGGTGGGTGCCTTCTCATGCATACCCCTCATGTTGAAGGCCGTTTTAAATAAAAAACCTGTCCATCGGTAATCCCAAAACCTCTCCCGACTAGCATCATTAGGGAACCACTCATAGGGGGAATGTGTTTTTGATTGGCATCCATTGAGTAGTCAAACCTGTAATTTATCAAGGGGAAAAATTAGAACTTGTAAGAGTGCAAGGAAATGTATTTCAAAAAGGAAAACTCACTCTTGGCTATGACTGGGAGGACACTGTTTTCGGCCTGATCGTCCGCTATAGCGAAACTGCTATAGTGGAAATTTCTCTTCTATAGCGGGACTGTTATAGCGGTTGGGTTCCACTAGAGTGGTCTTCAGCATCCCAGATTTTCAAGGGGTGAATTAATGGCGCCTCTTGGCCCAAATCTTCATTTTTATCATTCCAAGTCCAGATCAATGTTCCTAAAGTGCTCTACCACCTTTTATGCAAATATTTGGGCATTATAAACCCTAAAATTTGTCCAACTCACAATTTTTCTTCAAGAACAACCCTTCATCTACCCCACCATTTTAAGCCCATTTTAGGTCAAAAATCATATAATCCTAACGCCCAAAATGCTGTGGAAGAGTTACATCATTTTTGGACATATTTCCATAGGGTTTGAGGACTCAGTTTAAGCTTAGTTCAACTTTTCATCCTTATATCAATGGCCAAATGGAATGCTCGAGGATATGTTATGCGTATGTGTACTAGATTTTTGTGGGAATTGGTATGATCACTTGCCACTTATTTACATTTTTATTAATAACAACTATCATTCTAGCATCAGTATGGCACCTTACGAGGCATTATATGGGTAAAAATATTGATCCTCTCTTTGTTGGTTCAAGTTTTGTGAGTTAGGGTTGCTTGGATGTGGTATAGTACAATAGGACATAAAAAAGGTTAAGCTAATCAGAGAGCAGTTGTTGATAGGTTAAAGCCACTCGAAATCATATTCAGATGTTAGGAGATGGGACTTAGAGTTCAATGTTGACGATAGGGAATTTTTGAAGGTTTTACCAATAAAGGGCATTATGTAATTTGGCAGGAAAGAAAAGCTCAGCCCTCGATATATTGGACCTTAGCATATTGTGCGATGGATAAAAAGAGTTGCTTACCAGCTAGATTTGTCTCCAGAGTTAGAGGTAGTGCACCCAATCTTTCATGTTTTTATGTTACAGAAATGTATCAGAGATCCAACACATATTGTTCCAATAACATATATTCAGATTTTAGAGGAAATATCTTATAAAGAAGTCCATGATGCCATAGTAGACTGCTATATTAGGATAAGGATATAGCTTCAGTGAAAGTATTATGGAGGGACCGTAATATTGAGAAAATGGCATGGGAAGCTAAAGAGGACATGAAGTCTAGATATCCTCACATGTCCACTCCTTTAGATGATGTTCAGAATAGATATATAGTAGACCCACATTTGAGTACTTAAGGTACGTTACTTGGTATTTTATAAGTTCTTGTGATGTTTCCTGTGATTCCATGTACATTATCTTCATTCGAGGACAAATCCCTAAGGCGGAGGATGTAACACCCCGCCTGTTCAAACATTGGATTAACTCATACTTTTGGGATAAGTCTAAGGGCTTAATATATTAGGGAGGATTTTTTATAAGGTATTTTAATTGCACAACAGTTGTATGTTAAGTTTTGAAGTCAAGCATGTTGCAAACTAAAAGTCGGGGAAAGTTATTGTAAATTCTATTAAGAAATTCTCTGAAAATTTGATTCAAATATCTCAAAGATTTTCTCCCAATATATAAAGAGTTAGAAGGCCCCCGACCAACCAATTCGAAATTCTATGAGTCTAGTTTTCAAACTAAATCGTTCATTCATATGACTTAAGAATAGAGAGATATTTGCATTTTTGCGAGATTGCACAAGCAAACACCTCGAGGCGGGTCTTCCTTACCCCAAAGTCGATGATGTCTTATTTAGTAGACTCTTCATCATTTTTATTCCATATAAACCATAAGAAAACCCCTATAAATCAGAACCCAAGCCTTTAAATCCTCCATGGACTTTTATGCTTCCAATTCAGAAGTTTAATGAAAGTTACTCTACATTGCAAGTTCGTCATTTTGGTATAGTCTGTCCCGTCAATTTCATTGTGTATCTCCATGGGTGTTGTGGCAGTGAGCTAGCAGCTTTTTATTGAGTATGTGGTAGTAGCTATGCAGTTATATTATTAAGGTAAGGATCTCGTACACTTATCTATTTGTTAAATCGAGATTCTATGCTTCTAGTTATGAAAAGTTATAGTTGCCGATGACTTATGGTAGTTTCTTGTTGATTTTGGCATCATTTGTTGTTTCTGCTAAGGGGCAGATTGTTTAACTTGGGATTTCAAAGTTTTCTTTTGCTATAATCTTCCTCCTATGACCCTCCTTTATAATTTCATGTTCTAGTGTTATTTTATTGATTTCCGAGCCACAAAGTGGTATTTTAGATATTGTGTCTCTGGGAAGCCCCTTTTTCCTATTAAGTTGGGTATTTATTGTTGTATATGGATGGTGTTAAGGTTTTGGAGGGACTGGGGGTTCGTTTGGTTATTATTGGAGTCACGTACGATGGTTGTTGGATTGAGCAACGTGAACTATGTCTTGAAATAGGGCCTTGGGAGCTCGTCGCTCCTTTGAGATGTGGTTAGGATATTGTTGTTGGATTTAACTATTGTTTGTATTTTGATTGGAATAATTTTATGCTTTAGAGTTGGTAGGTCACGAGTGTGACATTAACACCTTATTAATTGTGTATATCTCATTCTCGTAGCCTTGTTGATTCTGGTAATTCTTGTATTATGATAGGTTGGTAAAGCTTGATAGAGACACCTTTGGGGATTCATTTAAAAGGTATGTTAAGGTTTCCTTTTAACTTTATAGCATGACCTAAAGGCTTATGCTTTTTATATATTTTATCACATCTATATTCAACTTATGGCCTCATTCTATTGAGTTTGCTACCGCATCATGATATAGTGACTACCAGCAGCACTCTATTCCTTAGTGGCCTAGAAAAGCATGTTATGATTTTTTAAAATTAATTTTGTGGCCTGTTGGGCATTTTATTATTAAGCAGCTGAAGAAAAATTACACCTAAAACAAAGATCCGGCCCAAGTGGCCCATATCCAAAAACAAAACAAATTGAAATTTACAAAGCTAAACAAAGAAAGGAAACTAGCAGTTTTCAAAAATAGATCTAATCCCTAATTTCAGACAAATCTTCGTTGTTCTCTTCATGTTCTTCTCAATGTCCCAGAGATTATAAAGATTCCATGGCGTGGATTTCTCTGGTAAGCCTCTTCCCTCTTCCTTTCCCTGATCTAATGATTTGTTTCTCCACTTGTTACTCAAGCTGAAGCTAACGAGCTTAGTGATGTCTTTTACAGCTGGTCTAGAGGAACACAACTTCTTCAGCCACTTCACTTGTCTTGAGCTCTAGCTCAGTCGATGGTTTCCCCACTCTATTTTGGTTTTGAACATTGCTTCTTGTTTCTTATATTGCTTACTTTTTGCTTTATTGATGTGACTTGGTTCCTTTTGACGCCTTTGACTCTGTCTGTATAAATACCATTTATTCTTCTTAGTGCTCTTTTAATTGTATCACATGTTGTACCTGGGTTTTCTGTTCTTTATGTTGTTGATGAAAGTTCACTGGTAGATTGCTTTATTTCTGATGAACGGGCACTGTATCTTGTCTCCATTGATTAAGATTCTGCCCTTTGAATTCATGTCATGACATCCTTGGTAGGTAGTCAGCACCCTTATTTCTAGTGCTAAGTTTGCTAGGTAGTCAACACCCTTATTTCCTTCCCTTAGGATGTGAACTACTTGTGATTCTCTCAGAGATAATATGTGTTATATTTCTTCAACCCATCCTGCAATAACCCATGGTAGTTTCCAAACCCCATTTATGACATTAGTGAGTAGCATTGAGTCAGTCTGGATAATAACCTGTCCAAATTGTTTTTGCTGCACATATTTACATGCCTGCAATATAGCTTTTGCTTCAGAAGCTGTGATAGTATTCTCCTCCATTTCCTTATCTTCTGCATGTATTAGATCTCCCTTATTATCCCTAACACAGAAAGCATATGAACATCTCCCTGGGTTTCCTCTTGAGGTGCCATTAGTATTGCACTTCACCCAGTTTTCAAGTGAAAATTCTCAAAGAACTTTGATTATTTTCATCTGAGGTGTATATTCCTCCATGAGCTTTAGTATATGAGGCTATTTTGCTGGAAATTACATTATAGGTCTTCTCACTCTCAGAAGTTTGTGCAAAGTCTCAGTGACTAGGTAAATAGCCCTGCTGGTAGAGAATAGTTTGCCCTAATGTTTATTAAGGTTTCTTCTTCTCCATAGTTCCCATACTATGATGCCAGGAATGGTTTTGATAGTATGACATTCATCACAAATGTGATTCTTCTTGTAGTTTAGTTTAGGCAGTCCAAGAACAAGTTCATATTTAGCAAGTTTCTCTATGAGATGCATGCTAGCATGACAAGGTTTCTTATGCCATACCCAAGGTCTTTTGATAGAATTAAGAACAAAACGTTTCTATCTCTATTTCCTGGGAGTAAAGATTTTCCAGTAATGTCTTCTATTATGTAACCTGTCTTTCTGAATCGTACCTCAAGATCTGCATAATATAGTTTATTGACACTCAGCTGGTCGTATTTCAAGTTCTTCACCAACTAAACATTAGTAATTTCAAAATACTCATTGATATAAATTGTACCAATACCAATTACTTTTCCTTTGGAGTTGTCTCCAAATTGGATGTTTCCTTCATCAAAGTCTGCAATAGATTTTAACAAGTTTTTATTGCCGTTCATGTGATTTGAACACACACTATCAAGATACCATTTTCCTTTTGATTATGAGTGGTGTTCCTGCAAAATAGATTCATTAATTTCTTTTAGGTACCCAAGTTTGCTTTGGTTCTTTGGGGTTAGATGTTGGTTTGGTTTGTTCAAACATAGGTCTCCAAACCTATATAGAAGATCTGATAAATAAAAACCTGCAATTATAATACTTATGACTAGATTTACCATAGTAATGACAAGCATGAAAAGAGTGTTCTTCGGGGACAACCATTCGAGTTGGCTTACCACCACTGAATCTATTTCTGTGTGATCTAGCATCAGTTGACTTGTTAGATTTGTCATCACTGAAATTGTTGGTGATAGGTTTGTCACTGTTAGACCTTTTATCAATTAACTTACCAGATAAAGTCAACTGATTTGACTTGACAACACTATGACTTGGAGATTTTTGGAAACTATTAATTTGAGTTTTTAATTCATCCATTTCTTCTTGAATAAAATCTTTTTTAATTTCATGAACTTCTAATTTAATTTTCCAGTATTTCTTTTCTCTTTGTAGAGCTCTAAAATCGTTTAAAACTCTGTTCATGTCAGCTATGACATGATCTAGCAATTTTTGTAATTCTACACAATTTGAACAGGGATTAGATAACCTCACATGTCTCTCCAATTTCTATGAAGCATATATCTTCAACATCATCATTTTGCTGCTCAAAGATGTCTTCATCACCCCAGTTAGTGAAAGCCTGGTTATCCCTATTTCTAGGATTTTCCTTGGGGTATCTTCTTTTTTCTTCTGGATAATCATTTGCAATGTGTCCTTACTTTCCACGATTGTAACACATACCATTGTTTTTATTGAATTCCGTGATTTGTTTACCTTCGGAGAAGTTTTGCTTTCTTCTTCTTTGATTCTTGGATCTCTTGAAAGAGTCTATGACTCAGCTGGTAATTATAGCAATTTCATCTTCTCCAATTTCTTCTTTTTAGGTTTTTTGATATAGTCTATTGCCTTGAATGCCACAGTCTTCTTTCTGTTATTATCTTTACCATGTTTGTTCATATGAGTTTTCTCAAAAGCAATTAGATCTTCTCTCAATTCATCATAGGTGAGATTATTGAGATTCATGCTTTCAATAGCAACTATCTTAGCATGCCATTGGGAAGGAAGACTTCTGAGAATCCTAGTGATTTGATCAATGACATGATAGATTTTCCAAGATGCTTTGAGTTCTCCAATAGTTTTGTTGAACCTAGCAAACTTGTTTTGAATTGATTCTCCTTCTTTCATCTGAAATAGTTCATACTCATACATTAGCAAGCTGATGATAGTTTGCTTAACCTTGTCAGTTCCTTCATAGGTTACTTCCAACTTATTCCATATTTCTTTGGCAGTTTCACAACAGGATATCTTTTCATACTCCTCTCAACTGATAGCATTGTAGAGCACGTTCTTTGCTTTGGAATTTATCTGAATAATCTCCATCTGTTCATCAGTGTAATTCTCAAGAGATGGAATTATTTCAGTCAATGTTCCACCATTTTTCACATTTTTGTCATCCTTCTTTGGCTTGATAATAGGAATATCACCAAGTTTAATGACTCTCCATACTTTCACATCATAAGACTAGATAAAAGTCTTCATCCTGATTTTCTAGTGGGAGAAGGTCTCACGCCCATTCTCTCCTATTTCCATTCGAAAACACTCCCTTTCTCCTGAGCACTCTGCTCCCAACGTCAAAAAATCTTGGTAACTAACGTACCCACTTACTTCTTTAGTTCATTGCACGATTATTAATAGAATTATCGTAGAAAATGGTGGGTTAAAGTAGATATTGTAGTTGGTTTTTGAATTTGAAAATAGGTTGGATTTTTGTCGAATTTCCGAAGCATGGTAAATGCAGCCTTTTGTGATTATTTTATTGCCTGAAGATAAAAAATAAACCTGCCTTTCAGCATTGCTGCATTACCGTTCCACTCTCGAACAACTTCCCTTTGAAAGTGGAATCTAACAGTCTTCGCTCTGCAGTCGACAGTAGTATAACAAGACACATAATAATATCAAAGTCAAGAATCTCTAGTTCTATCAGGACTGCAATGGTCTAATGACCAACATAATCCTCTTAGCAATAATAGGGTCGCCAACTGGGGTAGACACAGTAAAAGGTCACTGTAATAACTCTGGTGCTATACGCCACTTCCAAACAATAAATGGGGTAACACACAATAATATGGGCCTGGATCTATCAAAGCATAAATACAGTGGGAGCAACCACTCCATGTACCTGTCGCAACATCTGGCGATGAATCTTAATACTAATCACCTGTCAGTGCATAAGTGCAATTTTGGCCACTGCTGGAACTAGATTCTCCCTCTTAGACTCAACCTCCACTTGATGAAATTTGGGACCCATACTTGACACGATATACTGAGGAAGATGATCCTATTGCTGATCTATCCCTCTGTCTTGAACTCCGTTTGTATCTTAATGGATAATATCATTTTATATGACCCTCTTGGCCACAAAAATAGCATGTTGTGGAGCCTTGATGGAATCTTCCAACATTTGTTTATTGCATGTATCACCATATGGCACAGTTAATCTAAACTGCTCTGGGACCTTGTACTACTGCGAGCCTGATCTTGTGAGCTCTTACTCAAAAAGTCAAGAACAAGGAAGTACATAAAGGCTCAAACAACTGCGGATACTGAGCTCGGATATCTCTCTCAGTCTCTCAAGTAGCCTCCTTAACCGGGCGGTTCCTCCACTGAACCTTAACAACCAGAATTTCTCTAGATCTCAACCTCTTGACATCTCTATCTAGAATAACTACTGCCTCCTCAACAAAGGTCAAACTCTCATCCAACTGTACCAAGTTACACTACAACACATGAGACTCATCTGGAATATACTGCCACAATATCGATACAAGGAAAATTGGGTGCATAGCTGAAAATATCAAAGGCAAAGCTAGGATATAGGCAACACTACCAACCCTCTGAAGAATCTCAAATGGCCCAATGTACCTGGGGCTAAGATTTCCTCGCCTACCAAATCTCATCACGCCCTTCATAGGTGATACACGGAGACACACCAAGTCATTAACACTGAACTCTAAGGCACAAAGTCTACAATCAACGTAGCTCTATTGCCTATATTGGGCTGCCCAATGTATGTCCTTAATCAGTCAAACTCTGTCTAAGGAATCACGAATCAAGTCTGTACTCTGTGGCCTAGACTCCAAACCATCAAACCAACCCACTGGCGATCTGCAAAGCCTACCATAATAAGATGTAAATGGTGACATACCAATGCTCGAATGATAACTGTTATTATAAGCAAACTCCACCAAAGGCACAAATTCATCCCAAGAACCTCCAAAATCAAGAATGTAGGCCCGTAGCATATCCTACAGGACCTAAATAGTCCTCTCGGACTGGCCATCTATCTGAGGGTGGAATGCGGTACTAAGCTACACCTCTGTACCCAGGTCTTAGTGAACAACCCTCCAAAACAAAGATGTGAACTGAGTGCTGCGATATGAAATGATAGAAGCTCATACCCTATGCAATCGAACAATCTCATGAAGGTAAATCTGAGCTAACCTCTCTGCACTGTAAGTAGAATGGACTGGCAAGAAGTGCGCTGACTTAGTCAGCCGATCAACTATAACCCTAATAGAGTCAAACCCTTGATCAGTGTGCAACAACCAAACTATGAAGTCCATAGTAATCCCTTCCCACTTCCACTAAGTAATGGGAAGTCACTGCATCAATCCACCAGATCTCATGTGCTCGAACATCACGTGCTGACAGTTCAAGCACCAAGATACGAACTCCACTATGTCCCACTTCATACCACTCCAATATTAAAGCTGTCTCAAGTACCTATACATCTTGGCTATGCCAGGATGGATGGAATATCTAGAACAATATGCCTCATAGAGAATCAACTTTATCAAATCCCCAACTCTCGAAACACAAAAATGACTATCAAACTTCAGAACCCCATCTGAATCTAGAGCAGCCCAACTAGCCTCACCTCAAACCACATGATCAAGAAGGTCACACAACCGTTGATCCTCATACTGATGACTCTGAATCTGATTAACCAAAGTAGAGCGAACCTTCATACTAGCAAGAACTCTGCTGGGATCTGACATGTAAAGCCTAACCAAACGGTTAGCCAAGGGCTAAATGTCCAAGGCCAACGATCGCTCCAAAATTAAATGTGAAGTTAGGTGGCCCATACTCACCGTCTTCTGACTCAAGGAAGCTACTACCACATCTGCCTTGCTTGGATAATAAAGAATGGTGAAGTCATAAACCTTCTGTAACTCAATCCATCTCCACTGCCACGAGTTCAGCTCTCATTGACTCGTAATGTACTGACGACTACGGTGATCGATGAAGATCTCACAGTGAACCCCATATAAGTTGTGCCTCCAAATCTAAAGCACAAAGACTACTTCTGTCAACTCCAAGTCATCAGTTGAGTAGTTGCGCTTGTGAACCTTCAGCTATCTCAATGCGTAAGCTATTACTTGACCCTACTGCAGCTCGTGAACCTTTAGCTGTCACAATGCGTAAGCTATTACTCAACCCTGTTGCATCAATACACAACTAAGACCAACCCCTGAATCATCATAATATACCAAGAAACTCTGACCTTCAACTTGCCAAGTCAATACTAGAGCTGAAGTCAATAAGGCCTTAAGCCTCTAAAAGCTATTCTGACACTGAACCGACCACTAAAATGGGATATCCTTCCTAGTCAGCCTAGTCAAAGGTGCTGCTATGGAAGAAAACCCCTCAACGAACCTCCTGTAGTACCCTGCTAACCCAACAAAGATACAAACCTCGGTAGGAGTAGTGGGTCTCGGCCAATCATGAACTGCTGATACCTTCCCTGGGTCTACTCTAATCCCATTCTTAGAAACCACGTGCCCTAGGAATGCCATGGACTCAAGACAAAAATTGCACTTTGAGAACTTGGTATAAAGCCTATGATCTCTCAAAGTTTGGAATATAATCTTCAAGTGCTGCTCATGCTCATCTCTACTCCTGAGTATATAAGGATGTCATCAATGAATACTATCACAAATAAGTCCAAATACGGGCTGAGCACCTTGTGCATAAAGTCCATGAAAGCTGCGGGGGCATTAGTCAACTATAAAGACATCACCAGGAACTCATAGTAGTCATAACATGTTCTGAATGCAGTCTTAGGGATGTCCTCCACCCTATTCCTTAACTCATGGTAGCCGTACCTAAAATCTATCTTTTAAAACATGACTGAACCATGAAGCTGATCAAACAAGTCATCTATTCATAGAATCGGATACCTATTCTTCACAATCACCTTATTCAACTGCCTATAATCAATACACATCCGCATTAACCCATCTCTCTTCTTCACAAATAGAACAGGAGCACCCAAAGGTGACACACTCGGCCTAATGAAACCCTTAGCTAGCAAGTCTTAGAGCGAATCCTTAAGCTCTGTCACCTCAGTTGGATCTATATGATAAGGAGAAATATAAATGGGCCTAGTGATCGGCTCTAACTCGATGGAAAATTCAATATATCTCTCAGGTGGAAGGCCTGGCAAGTCGATAGGAAACACATCTAGGAAACTTACCATAGGAACCGACTCAGGGGAAGAAGGGTCAGCCCTAGCATCTCGTACATATGCTAGATAAGGCAAACACCAGCTACAAATAACCTTCTTTGCTCGAAGATAAGAAATGATCCCAGATGGTGCATGGCGGACATAACCCTACCACACAATTGGGGATATGCCGGGAACGACTATGGTAATTGTCTTAGCATAGCAATCCAAATCCGCATGGTGAGGAGATAACTAGCCCATGCCGAGAATCACATCAAAGTCTAACATATCAAGAATCATCAAATCACCCCAAGTCTCTAAATAACCAACATAAATCATACAAGATATCACAATCTAATCCGCTACTAAAGAATCTCCTACTGGGGTTGAAACACATATAGGTACAGATAGTGGCTTACTAGCCAACCCCAAACAAGGCATAAAGTAGGTAGAAATATACGAGAAAGTAGATCTAGGATCAAATAAAGCCAAAGCTAACTGGCAACATACAAAAATTATACCTGTGATCACAACAACCGAGACCTCTGCCTTCAGCCTCCCAGGGACGGCATAAAACTGACAATGACCACCACCTGACCAACTGCCATCCCTACTACCTATCATGCCATGCTGGGCACCACCTCTAGCCTGACCACCACTTCCCCTAGCCGGTGGCTGAACTGCACAGATAGGCTGAGCCGGTGGAGTGGCTGGCTGAACTGTACCTCTCTGGGGGCAATCTCTAGTAAAGTAACCGATGACCCCACACTCATAACAAGGACTTGATGGCCTACCCTGGCTGGATGATCTAGCTGTACTAGTGTGGACACCACAACCTAATGCCCCATAAACTATACCACTCAGAGTCTGACCATCATAACCTACTGGCTACTCTCACCCTGCTAAAACTGAGACCCACCAGAAGCCTGAAGAGATGCCTGATCTAGTCAACTAGAATGACCCTGATGTTGCTGTAGTTGATACCCTCGGCTCCACTAGCCTGAACCTCTACCACTATAATGGGAACCACTGTAGCTACCATGGTGACATGGCCTCTTATCTCTGGCCCTCGGATCATAATGGTGCAAATCTTTCATAGTACAAGTATGATCAGATATACCCTGGAAGGATCAACCGCTAGCAACTAACACCTCAATTGTATGTCTGAACTTTAATCTCAATCCCCAAATAAACCTACGGACTCTGTCGGGCTCGGTAGGGATAATCATGGCCCCAATTTGAGCAAGCTGGTGGAACCGAGTCTCGTACTTCGATACGATCGTAGATCCCTACATAAGTCAAGTGAACTGCTTCCTACGACACTCTCTATCACTCTATGGTAAGAACGTGGCCATAAAGCCCTCATAGAACTCTGACCAAGGTAACAGAGGAGATGAAGATGGTCTATAAACAACCTGGGCCCTCCACCATAACTTAGTTAGCCCCTCCAACTGGTAAGTAGTGTATCCAACACCGTGAGTCTCCAACACACCCAAATGGTGTAGCATCTCCTCACAGGTAGAGATAAGATAATATGGATCCTGATCTGGTGTACCAACTAATCTAGGTGGAGCCAATCTTTGAAATCTACCTAACGCCTTTTGCTCTATCTCTGTCATAGTTGGGCTAGGAGCAAGAGGCTGTGCAGCAGAAGGTACCAGAATAACCTCATCACGGGGAGCCGTAGTAGTAGGCTGTGCTCATAAACTCTGAATACCAGGGCTTCCCTCTGAGCCGATATCAATGCCACATCTGAAGGCTATCCCTCAATCATACCCACCAATGGAAGAAGTAAACGATGAATATCTGATGATGGAGCTGGGGATAAAGCTGGTACAGAAGCTAGTGCTGGCACTGGTGATACCTGGTCTATTCCTCAGTCCACATGATATTTCTCTAGTGCAATCTTGGGCTCATACACAAGATCAATGTTGACCCTAGTAGCTCTAGAAGGTGCCGCTGCTTGGGCAGGTCCTCAACCCCTACCTCTATGACCTCTCCAGCCCATTGCTTGAGTCAGGTGTGCTGGAGTTAAAGGCTGGCCCCTGCCTGATATCAATGACCTCATACGAGCCATTTGTGGGAGAATAAACTAGAACAAGTGAGATTTTAGGTAACCATAAAGGATAAGACACACAATATAGAAGCAAGAAAAAAGTCATAATTTCTAAGATGCCACTGTAGCATCCTGAAGATTGAGTATGAACATCTTCGCCCTGATCCTTAGGACTCTACTAGACATTGGCTCCTATATTGATGACACTGGTGAACCTAGGCTCTGATACCAAGCAGTCAGGATCCGATTTCTTAGTCATGATAACACCTACAACCCCCTGTAGGTGAACCAATCCTCGTAGCTTAAAACAGCTAGTCATGGGCTACTATCTAACAAGCAAAAGGAAGAACAACATAAAGAGTGGAAGCAAAGGAAATAAATGAAGAAATAAACATCTGGAATATATATAAGCGAAAGCTAAACAAAACCCACGACCTGGTATCATAGTATAGAAGCTGGTACTAAATATACAGAGTACAAAAGATCTAAAAGAATATATATATCTGTCTCTGAATAACAAAAGAGTACAAGATACAAAAGATGAGCTAAAAGCTAAGCTCGGCCGTCAAGAGCTCACCCTCAGCCTCAGAAAGTCCAAAAGTTAGCTCGCATGAGTCTCCACGAATAAAAAGTGATGGCCCACACAAAGATCTGCACTAGGAAGGTGCAAAGTGTAGTATGACCACCAATTGCTTAGCAACGGGTACCCAATAGGCATGATAGGCTGACTGAGTGCATATAAGATATGAAATAAATAATATAGCAGATAGCAAAGAAGAGTCATAGAAGCAACGAATAAGTACATGGAAGCTAGCACAGAAGGAATACAAGGAGAAAACAATCATGCTCGGCTAGCTACTAGAAATATACATCTCAGACACCGGTGAAGGGAATAAGGTGCACCTGGGGTCCTTACAATAACAATATATATATATAAAGAGAGAGTTTTAAGAAATAGGAGGTATATCGGTAACCTCAAGTAAAAAGGGAAGGAAGGAAAGCAAGTAAATGAACTCATGCTTGAAACCCAAAGTAGGAATAATCAGCCAATAATCCAAGTATACCCATGAAGTGAACCAGAAGTATATACACACAACTCTTAACGTGAATTACTGAATAAGAACACCAATATAGCCATAATCTGAACCAAAAATGCGATAGAATAATAGTAAGTCTACCTACAGTCCCAATGGGCGCCCAAACACCCGATGAACACATACAAGTGAAAACAAACCCCTTGGCATCCCATACTACCAGAGCGTACACTCAGAAAATAGCAAACAAGGGTAGAATCTCACGCAAATGAATGATATGATGCAAAAGTGAAAACCAGGTGGAACAATAACCCTGTATGTACCTCCTCCGGCGCCTATGGGCCTAGCAAATAGGATCCATAGAAGGAAATGACCCGTATAACTCAACTACCTTATATACCCCTCCTCTGACACTCTCAGCACGTAACCCCTGGTCTGGATTGTCAAGGTCCATGGAGGTCCTCGACCACATACTAACCTCAGAACCTCAATATGATCGTCTAGAGTGTATTCATATCCAATCTAGTAACTAAATCTAAAAAATGCATGCCCAAAGTCTATTTGAGTCTAAAATAGTGAATCAAGTCTCAAAACCCCCAACAAGGGTGCCCAGACATAACCGGGTCTAAAACAGTAGTAAAACAAGTCTGACGCGCAGCTCGATCGAGTCTAGTATCATTTCAAACTAACTGTAAAACATCTAGCACTTTGACAATGCCGAGTCTACTAATAGTATGAAAACCGGTGATAAATCATCCTTTTAACTCTCTTACCCCTAGAAGATCCACAAAAAATTAGTTCCAAACCTTTTATAACCATTTTTGCTGAACACGGGCCCTCGAGGTCATGCAAGGTTTAGAAAAATATTTGTTGTAGGACCGAAGCCAAAAACAACAGTAAAACATGTAGAAAACCTCTTTATATGCATCATAATGACATGCTCAATCACAAACAGTAGCCCAACGGCTCACAATCAACCTATCGGCCCTGCACAGGCTCCAATTGCTTTACAGCACAAATAACAAGCTTTACAATCAAATATCTATGTCTAGGACTCACGAACATTCCCAAATAACCCACCATCTATGGTCCAGAGTTGAGTACAAGGACACACAGGACCACAAGGGTGATATTACCAACTATAGTGAATACTACAACCATAGGAGCAAAAATAAGATGGATATGAAGAAGCGGAAAAGGTCTGGGGTACCAAGCTATTAAACCCAACCAATGGATGCTAAGTAATTAGTACAATTATATCCTATATACGAAAAGTCTAGAAGAGTTAAACCGTAACCTACCTATCTGTCGACGACAAGCTGCTAGAATGACGATTCCAAGCCCAAACCGCTCCGAGAAGCTCCGAACAACAGTCAAACTATCATAAACATAATCTATGCATTAAAATGAAGCTATGGATACCCATATTGCTAAAAGTATAGCTTGGTCAAAATTCGAGTCACAAGCGGGCTCACAATGCCCACAACCCGAAACTGGAAACAAAGAGACCAAAATGACCATAACACTCCCTTAAGTGCATGCTCAGAAGATTAGCAGAAATTGGCCATGGGGATGGCTCAAAATAGTCCCCAAGCTAAAAGAACAATTAAGGAATCAAAGGGGAAGAATTTAACGGAATAAACAAGGGACTTACCGAATTGGAGACACAAAAATGATCACGGGACCAAGAATTATCACCCCCATGCCTGAAATTGAAGCCATACAGAAGAATATGGAGCTTGGAGCTTATATCAATGGAAGGTTTTGGAAGTAAAGTGTTGAAAATAAAGATGGGAGTTTTTATATTGCCCAGGGGTCCTTCTTTGTGATGGCAAAGGAACCTCACATGGTCGCGAGGACCACACTAGCAAAACCATTGCGATCGCGAGGACTAGGCATATGGTCGCAAAGAACAAGAGAGGAGGGGCTTCATCGCGGTTGCAAGGAAGAACCTCGCGATCGCATAGAGCAAAGGAGGCTGGGTCCCCTAGCCCTTCATTGCAATAGCATGAATGGACCCTCGCGTTTGCTATGACCAATGAGGTAGAAAATCGCGATCGCGATGGCTTCCTTCATGGTCGCAATTAAGGCCATAGACCTGCACCTACAACGACCAGCAAAAACATGGAGGGGAAAAAGTCTCTGGATGGGCCCACATGACTCATTTGGTATCCTATATAAGAAAACGAGCTAAGCTACCACACCAGAAACAACATTCTGGACTCAATAGAACTAATGGAAAACACAACAGAGGTCGGTTTAACTAAAAGTGGGCCCAATGCCAAAAAACTAGCCTTAAGCCAAAGTGAAACTCGATACCCCAAAATGTGTCCGGAAGCCTCGGGACCCAAACTAAAGATCCCTCTAGCCTAAAGCGACATTCCTGAACTAGCGACACTGAAAAAATTTCCATCCGAGGCCACCTTCTCCGAATGTTGACCAAAGTCAAACTTCCAAGTCAACTGGCTAGAAAACATACAAAGAAAATCAAAACCAAACCAAAAGCTCCAAGACCCCAGACAATGGTCCATCTAGACCAAAATCCACACTCTAGAGCTAATGGAACTATCATAATTTAATTCCAAGCACGTTTACCAAGAATGTTGACCAAAGTCAATGATATCCTAAGTTTAAGCTCTAAAACAAGGAAACAACCATAAAGACCAAACGAACGGCCAGGGAACCGAACCACCGATCCCTGAAAGCCATAAATGACTTGGGGCCACTATAGGCAAGCTTTAACAATACAAAGAAAGCGTAAATGTGGGAATGATCTGAAGGGTCATTACACAGACCATCTTTCCAACCAAATATAATTAAGACTAACATTTAAAGACTAACCGAGCAAATTCTAGATGACACAAGTAAGCACAAAAATTATTCAACAAAGACTCACCACACGTGGCATATGAACTATTCAAGATGGATCAATTTCACTTCCTACACAAGAACAAATGGAGCCATATTTTATAATCCCAAGTATCACCACTAATGACTCAAGAGTTAAAAATGAGTTAAAAGAGTTGTCACTAACATCATTCTTTCCTATGCAACTTACATAATTCTTTTTGGAGGGGTATGCACAATTTATTTCACACTTTACAAGCGAGACTAAATCTATTAGTACAAAACAAGCCAATAATCTCACATTATCTCAAAAGATGATGATATGCGATTAAGATAGACATCACCCTTTCTATCATCGGGCCAAATCATACATCTATATTGAAATGACTACTTGAACTTGACCAACACATTATTCTTGCACACACAATCCCCAAACCACAAGACTAAAGGTACTCAGACTTTCCCTATGCAAAGGACACAAACACCAATCAAAGCGATAATTTCCCTTAAGAAGTTGTCAGTCAATCTATCATCAGAAACCATCACTCAAACCTACTACAAAAGAAAATAATGAAGTTATAAATAAAAAATAACTCATACTAATATAAAAATGTCATAACAAAACAATAAAATATCAAAACCAAGAAAACAACAAAATATCAAATCTAAGAGTCAATATATCAACCAATAACATCAAACAAAACACCTTGAGAGCCACAAAAACAACACTAAAGAGCCACCCCCAACTAAAAAATGTTGCAATGTCCCCAAAGCAACTAAACAAAACAAGACAAAATAGTGGAAAGTGCTCCCTGAAACCACATCATGCAATCTCATCACTCTCGGTGTCATCATTATCATCCTCTGTATAATCCTTGAACCATTGAACTGGAGGATCATCATCAACCACTGGCCTAGCTGATGGAAGTGGATCATCAGGCTTTAGAACATTCCACAATCCTTTCACACCCTTCATATGCGAGTGAAGAACTTGTCTTTCTTCTTTTCTCTATTCATAATTTTAGTATACGAGTCTCTCAACGACCCATGTGACTTGGCTAAGTAAGTGTATGCTTTTTAAAGCTGAGCAATATGGTCCCCCTATTTCTTTTCTTTATCTAAGTAATACTCAAAATATTTCTTGGGCACATATGAATTAGGTCCCTCCGATGTCTCACCAGGTCCTTGAGAAAGACTTCTCACTAACTCATGAATATAACACCCCAAAAGTTTCTAAGTTAAAACTTAGCTAAGATCAGCTTCAAACAATCATTCCTTCCAGTATATAAAGAGTTAGGTGGTCTAGCACCCACCAAATTAAAGATCTTTGAGTCTTTTTTCCAATGCCACTAGCCGTGCATAAAGCAGAGTTTGAAGTAAAAAGTTATCAACACTTTTCTAAATAGTGTCTGTCAATCAAAAATGACAGACAATAACCATGGTAGGTTTCCATGAACTGTAGAATAGACCACATACCATGGTCCCCAACAATGGAATCAAACCTGAAAACCAACCTCTGGTTTGAGATCCACAGATTGTGGATCAGACTACATACCGTTGTTGCCCCTCGTGGAAAGCATAGTTGCAGGCTACCAAAACCCTGAGAACCATGAACCCAGACCACGAGCCGTGGTTTGGGTTCACGGGTCCATGGTTTAAAATTTTCAGCAGCTTTTTGGTAATGTTTCTAGGGTATTTTGGACTTTTTCTACTCTTTTAAATCCTATACTAAGTTATTTTAAGCTAGTTAGAGGGGGTTTTATTCAGTTTTAGTCAATTCTCCCCTCATTCTCACGACTTAAACTACAAAAAGAAAAGAGAAGCATTTCCTCTGTCTTTCAACTAGGGATTTTTCTCCAAGTCTCCATCTTCAAGGTTTAGCATTATGATTCTTCAGGTTACAGATATGTGGATTTTCAATAAGGGTTTTATTTCACCCTCATTCCCAAATTTTTCAGCTTTTAGTTATGTTTTATACAATTTATGATTTCTAGTGTTCATACCCTAGCTTGTGAATTTCTATGAATTTGATGTTTTGATATTTCTATATGTTTATTGTCATCGTTAGAATGGATTTTGTATAAAATCTAGTATATAGGTTTCCGACCCTATATTTTTGGAGAAACGAAGTTAGCCTGACTATTTTTCAGAAATCCCTTATGATTTAGTTTTCCTTCAGAATTTAGCTCATGTTGTCAGCATTTAAATTAAATATAATTCAGTCATTATCAGTTCCAACCTTTCAGAATCAGTTCAGTATAGTTAAGTTCTAACCTATTTTTCAGAACATCATTTAAAAGAGCTATCAGATATATTAGTTTAGGAGTAGTACTTAGCATCGACTTGGACTAGGGTCCCAGTTTCACCCAAAGTACCAGAACTATGTGCCACCGTAAGTCTATTTATCCCCCCCAGTTGGGCTCAGATATAGTAATCATGCCAGTCATGCCTCTACACCATGGCATGGTATATTGGGTACTCTCGATGGGGCATATACATCGAACTCCATGTTTAGCTCACATGGTTTATGTCAGTTAACAGGCTTTCCCATAAATTTAGACTTAGTAGATTGTACTTGACCCTCAGTTTAGTTCAGTTGCATTTTTATTATGCTTTTACTTCAAAATATCTCTCATACTTATCATATTCTAATTATTGGGGTCATTGTACTATAGTTAAATTTTGCACTAAGTTTGCATTATGCATAGCATATCAACATTTCTTGTTAGCATGTTTAGTTACCTTATAACATCTAAATCTCACATGCTCAGTACATTCAAAGTGTTGACTGCATACTCTTTGTTCTGCATCCTATCATGATGTAGGTTCTGACGTTCAATTTCAGTTGCACAACTAGTTATGATTTTGTGTCACTTCAGCAATTATTAGTGGTGAGTTCTAATCATCCGAAGACATACTTTTATGATGTCTTCATTAGTATTTTAGTGTTCATTATTTTTTACTTAGTTAGGGGCTTTTCCCAATAGCACGTCTGTAGTAGAGGCTTCATACTTGAATTCAAATTTCAGCTTATTTAGTTGGTTTACTTTTCACACTTAATATTATATTTATAGATTTCTCAGTTAAATTCTAAATTTTTTTTTTATTTAGTCTAGCTTCTGCTGAGCTAAAATGTGTGAATTTTTTAGTGTTATTCCATGCCATGGGTTAGCTTGGGTCACTTGTAACTCTAAGCACCGTGTTACATCTAGGGTGTAGGCTCGGGTCATGACAAATATGGTATCAGATCGTCAGGTTTAAGGTGTCCTAGGGTTTCTGAAAGCCGTGTTAAGTAGTGTTTTTTTCATGGGTGTTAAGCGTGCCACACTTATGAGGGATACGCTATAAGAAATTTCAGGAAACTTCACTTCTTTCATTCTCTTTATCGTGTGATAGAGTTTAACTCTAAGTACCTTTCTAATCCATTCTTTACACGTTTCAAATCATGCCTTCACGCAGAAAACATGCGAGGAATGTTAATTCTCCAGTTCTAGATCATGAGATCACCAATGCCGAATTTCAAAATGCTATTAAGATATTGGCTCAAGCTATAACCAACTAAGCTAATAAGCATGCACTTGTCCCCACTAACCTAAATGGTGGGTCAGCTACTGCTAGAGTTAGGGATTTTGTCCGCATGAATCCTCTAAAGTTCCTTGGACCGAATGTTGGTGAAAATCCATAGAACTTTATTGATGAGGTTAAGAAGATCCTCGAGGTTATGCAAGTGACTGGTGTAGAGAGTGTTGAGCTTACTTCCTATCAACTCAAGGATGTGGCTTACATTTGGTTCACCTAGTGGAGGAAAACTAGGGGAAGTAATGCAACTTATATGACTTTGGACTACATCATTGGGGCTTTTCTAGATAGGTTCTTCCTAAGGGATTTGAGGGAGGCAAAGGCTGAGGAGTTTGTGAATTTAAGGCAAGGGTCCATGTCAGTTCAAGAGTATGGGTTGGAGATAGATGGTGGCCGAGCCGAGGTCTAGGATGAGTAAGTTTATTTCTGGTGTTTCTGACTTGGTGAAGAAGAAATGTAGGACAACTATGTTAGTTGGAGATATGGAAATCTCAAGAATTATGACTTATGCTCAGCAGACTAACGAGGAGAAACTGAAGGAAAGGGAGAGAGAAAATAAGAGGGCTAGAATAGGTAACTTTGACTATACCCAATAGAGGACTGGGGGTGGGAGTCACTCTTCTTTCCAGCAGATCATCTGAACTGGCACCTTCATCAGCTAGTGCTACACCTCCCAAACCTCGACTGGATCAGAAAAATAGAGCATCATTCTCAAAGTCTCAGGGCAGTGCTTAAGGTAGTTGTACTTTTCCAGTATGTCCTAAGTGTGGTAGGATCCATCCAGGTGAATGTCTTGCTGGCAGGGAGGGTTTTTTTGGATGCGATCAGACTGGCCATATGTTAAGGAATTGCCCCTCCACTATTGAATGTCTTCTCAATAGCTCTAGCAGGTCGTGCAGCTCAACATGGGATGGGGGTAATAGGGATCATTCTACTGCTGATCACATCTGGGCCATCTGAGAAAGAATAAAACAAATAAAATTCAGAAGTTAATAGAGTTAAGAATGCATGATAGAGAATAAAAAAGATAGAGTTTCCCTAAGAATGCCCTATAGCCTCCCGTAGATAGGATATGGATGGCATCGTACCCATCTTCAAGACTGTACTAGACACTGGGTATTGTACTTGTAAGACTGGTGAACATAAAGCTCTGATACCACATTGTCACGACCCAAAATTGAGCCGCGATGGAACCTATTATGACCCCCCAGTAGACAAGCCAACACCCCAAGCGAAAGATTGGAAATAAAGTCTAACATAGGAAATAAGAGTAAGGATGAACAAAGCGAAAACATAATAATAATAAGAACAGGACACAAGTATAGATATATACAAAATGGTACAAAATATACAGAACAGGTCCTAAAGAGACCTTGAAAGACAATATGTAACCATAAAGAACCAACTCCAGACCTGGTGTCACTGACACAACAGCTCCTAAATGACAAGAATAAAGCTATACAAGATCAAACTGTCTATTAAAATACAAAATAAAGATAGTAAGTACAAGAGGGAAAGTAGTAAATCTCTGAATGCTGGGAGCTCACCACTATCCAAACAGCAATGATCCACGAATGAGCAAAAAGGTCAGTGGGGATGACTCGTACTAGGTGCTGCATAAAAAAAGATACAAAAATATAGTATGAGTACCAAAATATGGGGTACTCAGTAGGCATCATAGGCCAAACAATCTCAGGGATAATATACAATATAAGGAATATGCAGGAAAAACATAAGCCAAAACTAACTCGAAATTGCATACCTAACAAGAGATAGTAGAGAAGATAATAATAATAATACTAAAACAACAAATACAAGATCTACAAGGAGAATGTCTTACAATGAGAGATGATTCAATGCAAGAATGTGGTCGATGCACTAAAAGCCCAGAATTTTACCTCGGACCCACCCAGAATCTCATCTCGGACATAGTAACAAAAGTAATATGCAACTGACACAAAATCTTACTTCGGGCTGAATAGTAGAAATGGAATGGAATCTTACGTCTGATCAAGTTTTAAAAGTAAGAAAATCTTTGTATCTCAGAAAAATTAGTGATACAATAATGCAATTCTTTCTATAATCTAAAGCAGTAGTAAAAGTAAAGAATTTCATTTAAAATTGAAAATCTTGTATTTTTCTTTCAAACTGTGCAAAAGATCCATGTATGTGCATGCATGAATGACTATGTGCCATCCCAAAGGAGTACATATATAGATAAAACATACACCAAAAAGGATAAAACCACCCTTTAAATAAGTCAACTAACCTTGAAACCTACCAAATCTATACCACGACCATAGGACCACAATAGGATAATATATGAAATAAACATAGAAACAGGAGCGATAAAAGTAAATCAATGGTAAACGCCTACTCTACCACGAAAATTAACCCCTAATTCTATGCTTTGAATTCACTAACTAATCATACTAAGGCTAAAGACAACCGAAACTACAATTTAACTAGGATTACTATTCTAAGGTCCCAAAAATGGCCACTTTATATAGAAGGATCGTTATAGCCTAAATCTACCCTAAAAGTATCCCTAAGATACAGGAAACTTGTAAAATATATTATCTAGCCGAGCTAAGTCTAAAGGAAGTAAATCATAACCTACCTCAAGGCTGAACTGCAAACATGAGTCATCACTCGGGAGCCTTCCCCTTTCAAAGTGCCTTAGATTGCTACCACACTATCACAAACATATTCTACAAGTCATGATGGTACTAATGATACCTATATTGATATTTAGAATTTTGGACCAAAAAATTGCATCAAAAATTGACCCTGGAGGCTCGTCAACAAAAAAGAAATAAAAATTTCAATTATACTCCCTGTAGGGTTATAAACACATGCCTAAAATTTGGGCACCAATGAGAAAAGATTTCGGGCCCAAAAAATCCTCGAAAGCTCACTTGATCATAAGGGAAATTTTAAGAATCAAGATATGAATTTAACATGTTTTATGTACATGCAATGCATAAAACTAACGTAATTAAGGTAGGGGAACACAAGAAACTTACCCGGAACAGAAGGAAGTGAAGAACACTTCAAGAACTTTAGCTCCAAGCTCAAAAGGATCAATTTTTGATTGAAAATGGTTAATTCACAAAGTGTGGGTTTTATATACTATCAGGGGTCCTTCATCACGTCACAGGGACCCCTATTACGATTACATGATTGCATCAGGAAGACCCATCATGATTGAAGGGAAGGAAGTTAAATTGGGTCCCAATGGACACTTCATCACAAACATAGTGGACCTCTTACTTTTGTGGTTGTCAACAATCAGACCATCACAAATGTGAAGGCCACGTATCATGAAGGAGGAAAGGTAGATGCACCAGCATCTGCAAACCAGTAAAAGACCATGTCCAAAAAGTCTTTGAGTGGACCCTCGAGATTCATATGAAATCTCGTGAACACAAACCAAACATGCTACCCAAATGGAGATGGCTTTTTGGACTCGATTGAATCATTGAAATGACCAACGAAGGTCATCTTAATAAAATGTTGACCGAAGTCAACACTTTTTCAATTTTTCCTAAAAGCAACCTAAGTACCCAAAACGAGTTTGGAAGCCTAGAAACCTAAAACAAAGGTACCACTAGCTCAAAGTCCACGTTCCAAAGCTAATGATGATTAGAAAATTCTCATCCGAGCCTGTTAACTTTGAATGTTGACCAAAGTTAAACATTCAAACTTTAAGAGTTCCAAAATAACAAAACACTTCCAAAACCCAATCGACCATCTTGGGAAGTAGGCCACCCATCCAAGCATGTCAGATAAGTAGTGTAAAAGCTACGGAAAGGGTCAAGCATGTGTAAATGAGAAAAGGACCATGAGGGTCATTACAATTGAGTTTGAAGACACTATTGATCCTAATGATGCTGAACAATGACTTGGGTGTATGGATAGGGTATTTGAGCAATTAGAGTTTTCAGATTAATTGAAGTATGTTATCTCATTGTTACAAAATATGCTTATGACTAGTGGATAAATATGCCAAATGCCGAAGAAAAACCTCCAGTTCTTACTTGGGATGATTTTCTGAAGGAATTTTCAATGAAGTATGTCCCACCTGCTAATTGTGATGTAAGAAAAAAAGAGTTTCTGAATTTCAGGCAACGAGGCATGTCTATTGATGAGTATCAACAAAATATTCTCAGGATTTCTCATTAAGCTAGAGGATTATCAATGAAGAAAATGGTTGCTTACTGGCTTCATATAATTCAGAAAATACTAATTTTCTCAAAGCTTCTTGTTCATATCTCTCATCAAAAGGTGCTATAATTCATGTTTGGTTCGAGAAGGGATTATGGAATTTTGGAAAGGAATGGAAAAATAATGTACTTTCATTAAGTGATTTATTAGATAATCAAAAAATAGAGGATCTTGAATACTATTCGAAATTTAGAAGAACTACGTGGAGGGGCTATTGAACAACTCAAAAAAGCTCGTTCTCGCTTACGGAAAGTAGAAACCAAAGACGAACAGTTTCGAGTGAATGGATACTCCGAGATAGAACGAGAAAAATTGAATTTGATTAATTCAACTTATAAGACTTTGGAACAATTAGAAATGCAGGCACTTTGAACATGGTTTGAATGATTTCATCCGAAAGAATATGACAATCCTACAACAAGAGAATGTTTGCAAATTAGTTTTAGCTGTTCTTATTTGGGAAAGAGTTGAAAAGGAAGAAGCTAGTAGAAAAGAAAACAAATTCAGAAAGCCTAAATCAGATTATAATGGTCCATCCAAAAGGAGAAGGTTTGATGATTACAACGCTAGTAGTGTTCACAAGTCATCTCAACATAAGAATAATAGATCATATTTTTCTGCAGCTAGCACTCCAAATTATGGCAAAGGCAAGGCTCGCGTTCCCACTTATGCACAATGTGAAAAGAATCACTATAGTACCTGCAGGAGGGATTCTGGTATATGTTTTATTTATGGGGGCTTTGATCATAAGGTTAAGGATTATCCTAATCATAACCATTCTCCTTCTTTATGTACGGAAGCCTCAGTTTAGAAACCTGCTACAAATCCTCCTCAAGGCAATAAGGATGCAAGATCTAGAAATACACAAGCAACAGGTGCAAATGGATCTAATCAAGCTAGTTGGTCGAGAGATACTGCACAGACTTATGCCATGAGATAGAGGGATGACAAACATGGACAAGACATGGTCATCGGTAAATTTCACTTATTTGGCTTATGTGTTGTAACACTATTTGATCATGGTTCTACACACTCCTATATTTTCTCATCACGTGTTTTTCCTTAAAATGTAACATTTGTGATACTTAACTATGATGTTATTGTCAAAAGTCCTTTGGGTTATCAAGTTGTTTGTAGTCAAATTTATCGATATTATCCCTTCACAATTCAAAATCAAGTTCTCCCTATTGATTTGATTGAAATGCCTTTCAAATACTTTGATATCATTATTGGTATGGATTGGCTTTAGAAATACCATGTAGTAGTGGATTGTAGATCAAAGTGTGTGACTTTTAAAGATCCTACATTTTCACACATCATTGCTCAGGGTGAAAGATCAATGATATATGATATTATTTTTGTGGTCCTTGCAAGAAGGATGATTCGTCAAGGCTATTGTGCCTATCTTGCTCATATAGTTGATACACGTTGGGAGAGTCCTGTACTCAAGGACATAACTACTGTGTATAATTTTCCTGATGTCTTCTTTAAAAATCTTTTTGCGTTATCCCCTATAAGGGAAGTTGAATTTCTGATAGAGCTTATTCCCAGAACTATTCCTATTTCTACCACTCCTTACAGAATGGTTACAACAAAATTGACGAAGTTGAAAGTTTAATCGCAAGAACTTCTTGAGAAAGGTTTCATCCATCCTAGTGTTTCTCTTTGGGGAGCACCTGTCTTATTTGTAAAGAAGAGAGGTGGAACTCTTAGGATTTGCATTGACTATCGATAATTGAATAAAATAACAATCAAGAATATATATCCACTGCCTAAGATTGATGTTTTATTTGACCAGCTGAAGGGTGCTAATTTATTTTCAAAAATTGATTTGAGGTCTAGGTATTACCAACTGTGTATAAGAGATCAAGATTTTCCTAAAACTAGCTTCGAAACTCGATACGGTCGTTATGAATTTTTGTTATGTCATTCGAGTTAACGAATGCTCGTGTGGTGTTCATGGATCTAACAAATCTAGTATTTAAGCCTTATCTTGATTAATTTGTGATTGTTTTTATAAATGATATTTTAATATATTCCAAGAATAGTTAAGATCATGATAAATATCTCCGGATTATTTTACAAATTTTGAAGAAGAAAGAGCTTTATGCTAAGATTTCTAAATGTGAATTTTAGCTTAGTAAAGTGGCTTTTCTAGGACATGTTATATCGGCTGAAGGTACGAAGGTGCATCCTAGTAAGATTCAGGCTATTGTTTTTCACGATCCAATTTCTCAGGTCATGATGGCACCTAAACCCCCCAGTAGGAAAACAAATTCCTGTAGCTCGGAGCAGTTATTAATGGGCTACTACCTAAACCAACATGCACAATAAGCAAACATAAGCGGAAGTAGATAAAATAAAGCAATGCGGAAGGAAAACAACCTGAATATATACATAAAGAAGCTAAACCAACCCACGACCTGGTGTCGAAGGTACATGAGCCTCTAATAGAATACAAGTGTTAGAGATAACAAAATAGAATATACAAATGTCTTCGAATAAACAAAGAGTAGTAGTGCAAGAAAATGAGATGTGGTCAAGCCCCAGTTGTCAGGAGGTCACCCTAATCTCGAATATCAAAAAGTTGCACGAGTCTCTACACGCTCAACGACAAAAGCTCACACTAAGATCTGCACCAAAAAGATGCATAAGTGTAGTATGAGCACAAATTGCTAAGAAACAGGTACCCAGTAGGCATCATAGGCCAACTGAGTGCATATAAGATATACGAGCAGTAAATAGCAGATAATCAAGAAATCAGTTACAAAAACAACAGATAAAGTACATGGAAACTAGCACGGATAGAAGATCAAGAGAATACAAGCATGCTATGCTAGTCACAGAAGATATATATAATACAGAACATAGGTGAAGGAAAGAAGAACGTACCTGGATTCTTGCAATCAACAATATATATAAAAAGAGAGTTTAAGAAAAATGGCGGTATACCGGTAACCTCAAGTAAAAAGGGAAGGAAGAAAAGCAAGTAAACATACTCATGCTAGAAGAAATATAACTAATGAAATCATGCTAAACACACAATCAAGAATAGAATAGACGGAAAAAAACCTCACAAATACAACCCTAGGATAGAATAATCTCCACCACAAGGAATCGATAAGCCACTAACCCGTACCACGATAAAATGGAATCAGCTAGCATACAAGTCTTAAGAAGGCCACAAAACCAGTGCCTCAACAAGATAAACTACACTAATCCACCAATAACTGGAATCCTCTAACAAGTACTACACTAGGATAGCCACCGCTACGCTACCAATAATCGAAGGCCATAACTAGCTCTATAATAAAATAGAAGTAACATAATCTACCTACATCCCCAACGGGCGCCCATACACCTGAGGAACAAAATCAAGTTAAAATAAACCCTCCGGCATCCCATACTACCGGAGCGTACACTAAGAAAACAGCAAACAAGGGTGGATCCAAATAAAATATGTATGATGTGATATGATATGATGGAACCAATGTGATAGTAACCCTGTATGTACCTATCGCCAGTGCCTAAAGGCCCAATAGGTAGGACCCATGGAGGGACGCACCTGCTATACCTCAACTCCACCGTATACGCCTCCTCCGGCATACTCAACACGTAGCCCTTGGTCTGGATCAACAGGGTTCGTGGAGGTCCTCGACAACATATAATAAAGAACGCGAAATCTCAAAGTATAACTACCTAGAGAGTATCTGGGTCTAAATCAGTGATTGAAATCTCGTAGTACGTTCTTGGAGTCTATCCGGTTCTAAATCAGTAATGTAATCTCAAAACCCCATTAAAAAGTGCCCACAGTGTAGCCGGGTTTAAAACAGTAATCAAAGTCTCAAAACCTCCATAAAAGGGCGCTCAAAGTATATTCGGGTCTAAATCCATAGTAAAAATGTGTTTAATGGTATGGCACAATTGAGTCTAGTATCAGTATGAAAACTAGTGTTAAAACCATCGTAATACCCCTTTTACTCCAAGAAGGTCCATAAAGCCAGTTTCAAATCCCTTTATATCAAAAACGGGCCCTCGGGCCATGTAAGGTTTAGAAAATCATTTATAGTAGGACCGCAACTAAAACAGTAGTAAAACATGCTAAAAAATCCTTTGCATGAATGGTATGATTGCAAACAAACAACGGCTCAAACGCTCACAACCAACCTATCGGTCTTGCACATGCACAATCAGCTTTACAACAAAGATATCCCGCTTAACATAACTTCTCAATATCCAGGACTCGTGGACATTCACATATATCCCACCATCTAAGGTTAAAAGACATATATAAAGGCCACACGGGGCCACAAGGGTAATATTATCATACTACAACCAATACTACAAACAACATAAAAAATGATACGGACAAAAGAGACGGACAAGTTCTAGGGTGCCAACCTAGAAAACCCAACCCAAGGATATTAATTAATGCAATTATATCCTATATACGCAAAGTCTAAGGTACAGAAAACCATAACCTACCTGTCATTTAACGACTAGCTGTTGGAACGGTATCTTCCAAGGCCAAACTTCTTCGAGAAGCCCCAAATTGTGAACAAACTATCAACAACATATTCTATGCGTCAAAACAAACCCCACGGTACCCATATTGCTAAAAGTTTAGCCAGGTCGATATCTGGGTCAAAAGCAAGACCGTAGGCCCAGCACCCAAAACCGAAAATAAAATTCACAACAATGATCCCGAAAATTCCAGGATCACATGCTCCAAAATTGGTAGGAATCTGACCACCAGAAAGGGCACCAAAATAGCCCACAAACTGAAGAGGTAAAGAGGGAATTAAAAGAAGAAAGCCGAAAATAAAAATTGTCATGGCATTCCCAACCTTGCCAGGAACGCATGCTCAAACATTGAGCATAAATCGTGAAGAAACAAGGGGTAAAACAGCCCCTAAAAGCTAATAATAAATAAGAATTAAGAAGGGAGAAATTTCATAATTTAAGGGTAAGAACTTATGGGTTTGAAGTCAAGAAATCGCTCGCGAACCGGGAAATAAACACCCCAATGATCTGGAATCAGCCCACAAGAATTTGGAAGATTGGAGCTTAAAAGAATGGAGGAAAATGATTTTTGGGTGTTCGAAACAAAAATGGAAGAACATGGCCTAAATAGGCTGCCAGGCGCTGGCCCAGACGTACGTGGCCTACCAGTGCGCGCGCGGCCCATGAGCACGTGGTTGGGAACATGCGCATGCGTAGGCCAGGCGCTGGCCAAGCCAAGAGCTTCCCAGCACGAATGCCCACCTTCCACTGCACGCGAGGCCTATGCGCACGCAGCCTATGCGACGTGCAGGCGAAGGATAAGGTAGGGGCGACTGGCTGGTGCCTCAGCGCGCACGGGGCCATGCCTATGTGTGGGCGACGGCCATGCTGTGCTGCAACAGCCACCAGCAACCAGCAACCAGCAACAAGGCAACAAAAGTAATAACTCAGATGGACCCTCGAGAAGGCATCCGGGGTCCCACAAATGCAAACGAGCTGAGCTATTCAACTAGAAACAACATTCTGAATTCAATGGAATTAATGGTTATTTCAACAGAAGTCGATTTAAGGAAAAATGGGCCCCGCACCCAATATCAACCTTTAGGCCAACCAAAACCAAAATGAAACCTAAGGCCAAAATCATGTCTGGAAGCCTCGGGACCCAATGAAGTGGTCCCTCTAGCCCAAAAATGACATTCCAGAGCTAATAACGCTGATTGAATATCCATCTGAGGACGTCTTTTCCAAATGTTGACCAAAGTCAACCTTATAAGCCCAACTGGCCTGAAAACACAGAACAAGGGAGAATTTCAAACTGAATGCTCCCAAATCCCGACCAAAGGTCCAACTAGACCAAAGTCCACCCTTCGAAGCTAACAGAACTGTCAGAATTTGATTCTGAGCAATATTGCTAAGAATGTTGACTAAAGTTGATGATTTCCTTAGTTAAGGCTCTAAAATAGGGAAACGACCATAAAAACCAAACTAACAACTCGGGCATCGAAGTATCGATCCCAGCAAGCCGTAAATGACTTTTGGCCGCTATAAGCAAGCTATAACAGTTTAGAGAAGGAAAAAATATGTGAATGACCAAAAAGGTCATTACATCATCCACTACTAAAAAGGAATTTCGTCCGTGAAAGTCAAGAAAAGGAAACACCAGAGACTCAAACAAAGGCGGATACTAAGCCAGAACCACTCTCTTGGAAACCCGGGTATCCTCCTCGACCAGACGGCAGCTAACAAAGCTAATACAAAGGGAAACTACTACAAACTCCATCTCTCTACCAACCAGCTGAAATATAACCTTTAAACTCAAAAAGGCTCCAAAGGTCTAGCAACTGAACCGAACCTTTAAGAAACTCAAACAGAATGAACTGACACAAAATCAAAACTAAGAGAACCAAGGTGATCAACTCACGAAACTCAAAACCTCGATACCACAACCAGGTTCACCAAGAAAACCACCAACCAAACCTCTAACTCATGAATCCATTTACCAGCAAAACGATTTTATTATAACCAGAGTCCTTTGTACCATAACCATGAAGCTTCACACAAGTTGAACACTCGAGCCACCCTCAAAGTATCAACTAAGCCACCGAAGATCCATAGTTCCAACTATAATCAACCTAGAATGAGGTTACCTTCATACTTAAACTCTATCCAAGCCAAGCTCTAGTCCACTATCCTCTAATATCTGAAATGCCAACCCGTAGCATATCCGCGAAAGCTGGAGTAACCTGCCCCGACAGACCATCAACCCATGGACGGATACCTTTGCTAAGATCAATCTTGATACCTGAACCCAACTGCACCAACAATTGGAGCCTAACTACAACTAGCATATCATGGTCAGGAAAGACATGTATAAACACCTTGTGTCAATCGGAAAACCTTCCAATTGTAGAGCAAAATCAACCTCGCTGAACCGTACCAAGCTTGAATCGGCTAAAAGTGAATGAACTAGGCAACCTGCCCAAGAAGACCCCAAATAAAGCCCAACCTCTGCATGGATTGTGGTAAGTCTACCACAATGTTCGGAGCCATCAACTAATCTCCAAACTCTAAGAATAGCGTTGCTGCTCTAAGTAATCTAACACCATTCGGTTTTATGATCACCTTACTAGCCTAACCTCATAAAGAAGTCCACTATGCCATGAATACCAAGTCAAACCAACCGGTAGGCAAAGGAAAAGATTCCTGAAGTCCAAGGTTGCCACCTAGCTATTGAAAACTTCATAATCTTTCAACTCACCCTCTGGCTAAATCACCTGTTCTGCTATACCAGTACACAAACCACCAGCTACCAAAGCCATCAACATATCATAACTCCTAGCCCATATAGGCAGAGCCTAACCAATGCTGGAATCCAATGCAACAGACAACCCTCATAGAATTAACTAATAAAACCTTAAATTATTGGAACAAAAAGGTGACCATCACTCTCAAAGTACCATTCGAATCAAAAGTAGCCCTGCTGGCCTCAATCTAGACAACCTGATAACATATATCCTACAACTGCTGATCCTCGAACTGACATTGCTGAATCTGTCTAACCAAGGTAGAATGGACCTCACACTGACAAAAACACCGCTGGTATCTTGTAAGTCCAGCCTAATCAAATGGTTAGCCAAGGAATTGATGTCTAAGGCCAACAACCACTCCGAAACTAAAATAGAGAAGCTATGTCCGCACTCACTGCCTTTTGGCTCAAAGATGCTACACCCAAAGAGAAACTCCCCCAAACTATCTGAAGTAACCTGCTAATCCATGATTCTGAAATCCAACTCCAATTGCAAAACAATGCCTCTGTCGAACCCCTGAGTAGACTCATACGCCACCGATCAACACCATTGAAGCTGGAGCCAACTAGGCTTTGAATATATAATTTAACCAATACATAGATGCTACTGAGACTTGGTCACCCAAAAAACATCAAGGATAATCATAGATGATGCAAAAAGCCCCCAAAGGTAGTACTGGAAAAGCCTACAACCTCAATCTCTACTAGAAGGAACCCTGACCTAGAATTTATCTGAGAAAAATGCCACTACACTCTGTAGTCAATCTATTTAAGTCATCGATACACATCCCAAGCAAACCCTCAGTCGTCACCTTAGTCAGCTTCAAGTGACCCATACATATGTACACAACCACTACCAGATGAAGTCTGACATGAAGATCTTACAGAGCTTGACTAGCCACCACGGCTTGCAGACCCTGAATGCAAATCTCAGGAAACCTGACCTTAACCATGCCTACTCTGCCTAACATGCTCTGTAAAACCACCCTATAAAACCTGTGGAGCCACTGAAACTGGACTGCTAGATAGAAAGCAATGAAACCTATATGTACAAGAGAATCCCTTACCTCGAGACTAAGAACCACGGAAACTGCCCTGATAGTGATTCCTCTTAGAACTACCTCCATAAGCCTCACGACATAACCCCTCAATAGACCAAGCGTGATCAACCACTTGAAGAAAGGTAGTCCCAACTGTAACCAAGTGTTTGGTCGCTAAACGGAGTGGTGAAATCAATCCTCTAACAAAATCCTGAACTCTCTTAAACTCTGTAGGAATAGTCCTGGCAATGCTCCTAACTCTCTTAAACTCTGTAGGAATAGTCCTGGCAGTGCTCCTAACCACCTCGTGAAACCTCGCCTCATACTCTAATACTGACATACAACCCTAATGAAGACCTAAAACCTCAAATCTAGCCAAAGCACAGCTCGAAGAACCAGGTACTTCCCCTACCTACAGTATTGGTACACCTTTCGGAAGACTCGGCGTCCTAGCCACGATATCCTGAAGAACTAGGGTAGCCATGAATCCCATCGGAGACTGGGCTGGCCCTAAACCCCTTAGCTGATATTGTAAGCTCTCACTTTGAAATCTTGGCGCTAAAGGAAGCACTGAAGCCACAAGCACAAGAGCCTCGTCACCACCCACTGTCGTACTCATCATAGGCATCTGTAAAGGAATGGAAAAACAAAGTTTAGAAGTCGATAGTGTCAGTAATGCACGATAAGATCCAAGAATAGGAAATTTTTCCTAAAAATGCCCCATAGACTACCACAGATAGGATAAAGAAATCATCTACCAATTCGTGAGACTGTACTTAGACACTTGCTCTTGTACTAACGACACTGGTGAACCTAGAGCTCTGATACCAAGCTTTCATGACCCGATTTCTCAAGTCATAATGACACCTACACCCCCAGTAGGCAAACCAATTCTTGTTGCCCGAAATAGTTAGTAATGGTCTACTAACTAAAGCAACAAGCACAATAAGAAGAAATAAGCAAAAGTACATAAAATAATGCATTGCAGAAGGAAAACAACCTGAATATATACATAAAGAAGCTAAAGTAACCCATGACCTGGTACCGAAAGTACAAGAGCCTATAAAAGAATACAAGTGCTAGAGATAACAAAATGGAATATACAACTGTCTGTGAATAAGCAAAGAGTAGCAGTGCCAAAAGATGAGAGGTGGTCAAGCCTCGGTGGTCAGGAGCTCAGCCTAGTCTCAAATATCCAAAAGCTACATGAGTCTCCACGCGTTCAACGCCGAATGCTTACACTGGGATATACACCAGAAAGACGCAGAAGTTTAGTATGAGCACTAATTGGTAAACAACGGGTACCCAATAGGAATCATAGGCTGACTGAGTGCATATAAGATATAAAAGCACTAGATAACAAATAATCAAGAAAGCAGTTATGGAAACAATAGAGAAAGCACATGGAAACTAGCACGGATATAATACCAAGAGAATACAAGCATCCTATGCTAGTCCCATAAGATATATGTATTACAGAACACATGTGAAGGAAAGAAAAATGCACCTGGATACTTGCAATCAACAATATATATATAAAGAGAGAGTTTAAGAAGAATACCAGTATACATGTAACCTCAAGTAAAAAGGGAAGGAAGTAAAGCAAATAAACATACTCATGCTATAAGCAATATAACTAATGAAAACATTCTAAACACACTCTCAAGATAAGAATAGATGAAAACAACCTCACGAATACCACCCTAGGATAGAATAATCTACGCCGCAAGGAATCGAAAGCCGGTAACCAGCACAACAATAAAATGGAATCCGCTAACTCAGAAGTGCTAAGAACGCCAAAATAACATTGCCTCCACAAGATAAACTCCACGAATCCACCAATAATCGTAAGCCTCTAACAAGTACTACACTAGGATAGCCACCGCTAAACCACCAATAACCAAAGGCCATAACAAGCTCTACAATAAGATAGAAGTAATATAATCTACTCATAGTCCCAACGTGCACCCATACACCTAAGGAACATAATCAAGTAAAAACAAACCCTCTTGATCCTATACTACCAGAGCGTGCACTTAGCAAACAACACTCAAGGGTGAATCTGAATATAATATGCATGATGTGATCTGATAACATGGAACTCGTGTGATAGTAACCCTGGGTATAAACCCATATTACAAATTTATCTAGCGCTACGGCATAGCCGAGTCTAGTATCAGTATGAAAAGCAGTGGTAAAACCATCTTAATACCCTTTTACTCCAAGAAGGTCCATAAAGTGAGTTTCAAATACCTTTATACCTAAAATAGGCCGTCGGGCCATGCAAGGTTTAGAAAACCATTTATAGTAGGCCCGCAACAAAATAGTAGTGAAACATGCAGAAAAATCCTTTGCATGAATGATATGATCGCAAACAAATAATAGCCCAATAACTCACAATTAACCTATCATCCCTGCACATGCACAATCAACTCTACATTATAGATATCCATCCTAGCATAACATCTCTATATACGAGACTCGTGAACATTCCCAAATATCCCACTGTCTAAGGTCTAAAGGCATATACAAAGACCACACGGGGCCACAAGGGTAATATTACAATACTACAGCAAATACTACAAATAACGTAAGACATAATACGGACAAATGAGATGGAAAAGGTCTGGGGTGCCAACCTAGAAAACTAAACCAAGGATACTAATTAATATAATTATAGCCTATATACGCAAAGTCTAAGGTAGGGAACACGGTAACCTACCTATCATCCAATGAATAGCTGCTTGAACGACATCGTCCAAGCCCGAACTGCTCCGAATAATGAACAAAATATCAACAACATATTCTATGCATTTAAATAAAGCTAACGGTACCCATATTGCTAAAAGTTTAGTCGGGTCAAAATCAGGGTCAAAAGCGGGCCCATGGGTCTCGCACCCAAAACCGAAAATAAAATTCACAATAATGATTCCAAAAATTCCAGGAGCGCATGCTCTAAAATTGAAAGGAATCCGACCACCGGAAAGGGCCCCAAAACAGCCCAAAAAATAAAGAGGCAAAGAGGGAATTAGAAGAAAACCGGAAAAAAAAATTGTCACGGCATTCCCAACCTTGCAACGAAGGCATGTTCAAACGTTGAGCATAAATCGTGAAGAAATAAGGGGTAAAACAGCCCCTAAAAGCTAAGAATAAACAAGAATTAAGAAGGGAGAAATTTCAGAATTTAAAGGTAAGAACTTACGAGTTTGAAGTAAAGAAATTGCTCACGGATCGGGAAATAAACACCCCAATGATCTGGAATCAGCCTACAAGAATTTGTAAGCTTGGAGCTTAGAAGAATGTAGGAAAATGAATTTTGGGTGTTTGAAATGGAAATGGAAGAAGATGCCCAAAATAGGGTACCAGGCGCTGGCCCAAGCGCACGCGACCTACCTCTGCGCACGCGACCGATGTGCACACGGTCGGGCACTAGCGCACGCGTAGGCCAAGTGCTACCATGCGCGCATGCATGCAATCAACTATTAAGCCAACCAAAACCAAAGAACCTAAGGCCAAAATCAAGTCTCGAAGCCTTGAGACCCGAACTAATGATCCTTATAGCCCAAAAATGACATTCCAGAGCTAATAGCACTGGCAAAATTTTCATCTGAGCCCATCTTCTCCAAATGTTGATGAAAGTCAACCTTACAAGTCCAACTGTCCTGAAAACACAAAATGAGGGAGAATTTCAAACTAAAAGCTAACAGATCCCGACCAAAGGTCCAACTCGACCAAAGTCTATGCTGCGGAGCTATGTTGAAATTTGATTCTGAGCCCAATTGCTAAGAATGTTGACTTAAGTCAATAATTTCCTATGTTAAGGCTCTAAAATAGGAAAACAACTATAAAAATAAAATGAACGGCCCGGGCACCAAAATACTAGTCCCACTATGTAATGACCCTTTCGGTTATTTTCACGTATACGTTTTCCTTAAACCGTTAGAGCTTGTTTGTAGCGGCCCCAAGTCACTTAAGGCTTTTCAGGACCGGTATTTTGGTGCCGGGTCCATTTGTTTGGTCGTATGATAAGTTTTGAAGACGAGTTAGTCGGCAAACATTATCGTAAGTTCCTTTAATAATTTTTCTGAACTTTGGGTAAAATGTCTCAGGGCTTTTATCCCAATATATAAAGAGTTAGAAGTCCCCCAAAATACCAAATCGAAGGTCTACGAGTCTAATTTCCAACTCACAAAACCTCAGGTCCAACTGATCTCGGAGTAAAAAGTTATGACTGTTTTACCGCGAACTGTCTGGCAGAAACCGGGTTGCGAACCGGGTTGGGTCAAAAGCGGTTTAAAGCCTCAAACTTCACGTTTTAAAATGCCATTTCAGTTCTGAAACAGTGAGAAAACATAAGGGAGTATTCCAAGAGAGTTCTTGAGTATCAAAATCGTGCGTTGGTGAATTGCGAGCCTAAGTTTGAGAATTTATTAACATCACGTGTATTTGAAAATATTTTATTTGAAAGTTGAATTTGGTAAAAAGTTACATTATTATTACATTTTTAAAAATATTTTAAAGGTTTATGAAAAATATTTTGTTACGATATAATTGTATATGTATTTATTTTATAAGGTTTTTATACATTGTAATATTTTAATGGAGATAGTAAATTTAGTTATGTTGAAAATTATTATTATAATATAGTAGGTTTTATTTGAAATGATTTTTCATTAATTATGGTATATTCAAAAAAGTTATATATATTTTACCACGAATTTATGCAATACCCGAATGCTTACGTAATTGGCTAAAAATTTGGATGACATTATCACCTCCACTCCACGTGGAGGTGAAAGGAAGTGTACAGCAAAGTACTTTCAAGTGATGCCATTACTTGACACATTTCTCAAGTATTATTTATCAATTAATTAGTGGCTATCCATTCCAAAGAACGGTGACTTTATCTCATTCTATATATACATCCCAACTTCAGCAAATTGAATGCTATTATTATTATACCCACTTATGTTCTACTGATATCATGAATTAATTCTTATACAAATCTTTGAATTCTCTAGCAAGTAATGGAAAATAGAAGTTAAATGGTTAAATGCTTTAGTAAGGGTGAGCTGGTTATCTTTTGGTGAGTTTTATGATAGTTTCCAAAGTAATTTGGTTGTGTATGGGGCAAATAATAGATTATCTACGTCAAGTTGTTCGAGCCCGAATTCGAGGTTCATTTTATTTCGGAGCGGTTTGAGCTGGAGCATCATCGTTCTAGCAGCCTGTCATCGGACGACCGGTAGGTTATGGTTTATTTTTCCTAGACTCCGCACATATAGGATAAGATTGTACTAGCTGGCATCCTTGGGTTGGATTATTAGGTTGGTACCACATATCTCGACCGCTTTGTTCAGGTCCGCCTACTTTTTTTCCTCCGTTGCTTGAAGTACTTGCCGATATATTTTGTTTACCCTTGTGGTCCTGTGAGACCTTGTTGACTCTGGAACATAGAAGGTGGGATTTTGGGAATGTCCGCGAGTCCCAGGCATAGAATTATCTTTCTAGGCTGGTTATGCCTGCTGAGTAGCTATGGGCCTGTGCAGGGTCGATAGGTTGATTGTGAGCTGCTGGGTAGCTATTGTGTGTGATCATACCATTTCCATGCATATAAAGAGGTTTTATCCATGTTTTACTATGGTTTGGGCTTCGGGCCTACTGACACTATTTTCTAAACCCTGCATGGCCCCGGGGGCCTGTTTTTGATGGAAATGATTTGGAAATGGTTTGATTTAACTTGTGAATATTCCTGGGTAAAAGAAAGTAAAATTATGATTTAAATCACCAGTTTTACGATTAATGCTAGACTCGGCAGGGCCGGGGTGCTAGTTGAGTTTTTTTGCTACTTGATATAATTTTAGCCTCGGTCGGACCGAGCACCTGAGATGACTTTCTACTGTTTAGACCCGGTTATGCCCGGGCACCCTTGGAGGGTTTTTTGAGATATTTTCCTACTACTTTAGTCATGGATAGGGTCTGGGCATGCATATTAGAGACTGGGTCTCTATCTTGAACCCGGACTTGCTTCCGAATGACATGTTTGATACTGAGTTTTAGTATGGGGTCTGGGACCTCCATGGACCTTGCCATCCGGGCCAGGAGCTGCGGGCTGCGTGTGCCGGAGGAAGGGTATACGGTGGAGTAGAGGTATACGGGCAGTGTCCTTCCGTGGAACCTACCTGTTGGGCCGGATCGGCGCCGGAGAAGGTACATATAGAGATACTATTTCACTTGATATCTTCATGCATCATATCATTCATTGTTTGAAGCTCCACCCTTGTTTGTTGTTTGTTGATTGTACGCTCTGGTAGTATGGGATGTCGGAGGGTTTGTTTTCACTTATTTGTGTTCCTCGGTTGTATGGGCGGCCAGGCGACTGTAGGTAGAATTTTGCTATTTACTTACAGAATTGTTCCCTGTTACGGTTAAGTATGAAATTGGTTACTGCTAGACTGTTAGTTTCTGTATTTGAGATTGATATGATTAGTTGAGTTTGATTCATGTCTCTGAGAATGCCTATCATTACTCTTTTTCTCTTCTTCTTACACTTGAGGTTACCGGTATATCGTCCATTTCGTAAACTTATTTTGTATACACTGTTAATGCAAGGACCCCAGGTGCATTATTTCTTACTTCCACCTGTGCCTATTGTGTGTATATTATGCTTACTGGCCTCACTTGTAGTTCTGTTGATTTCCCTCTGGGCTAGTTCCTGTGTACCTTTCATTGATTTCTGTGACTGCTTGCTTCTATTATGTCTGTTACTACGCTTTTATCTTATATGTGCCTAGTCGGCCTATGATACCTACTGGGTACCTTATGCTTCGCATTTGGTGCTCACCCTACCCCCCTGCATCTTTGGGTGCAGATCCTAGCGTGGGCCATCGCTGTTAGATCGCTGTGATTCATGCTTGGAGATCTGTTGGGGACTACTTCAAACTGAGGTTGAGCTCTTGGCGATCGGAGCTTATCTTTAGTTTATCTTTTGCTTCATGTACTCTATTACCATTAAGAGACATCTGTATATATTGTTTTGGATCGTTTGCACTCCATGTATGTAGTTTTGGCTCCATACTATGATATCAGGTCTTGGGGTTTGGTTTAGTTTCCGCATATGTATATATATATCCCTGTTATCTATTCTCTTCGTCTTTTTCCCTTATTTATTAGATATTAGCCCATTACTAACTGTCCTGGGCTACGGGGATTGGTTCACCTACCGGGGGTTGTAGGTGCCATCAAGACCGAGAATCGGGTTGTGACAACTTGGTATCAGAGCTTTAGGTTCACCGGTATCATCGGTATAGGAGCCAATGTCTAGTAGAGTCCTGCGGATCGAGGCAGAGACGTCCGTACTCAATCTTTGGGAGGCGACAGTGTCATTTTAGGAAATTTGACTCTTTCCTTGCTTCTGTGTCGTGCATAGAACCCTTGAAGTTTCTGGAGATCTTATTTGTTCTACTTTATTCTTTCGCAGATGGTTCGTACGAGATCATGGGCGTCACGCGGAGATGAGCCTCCCACTCTAGCTAAGGGTCGAGGACGCCCTCGATCAGTGGCACCTGCTAGAGCTGCTAGGGTGGAGATAGAGCCCGAGCAGCATGTGGATCAGGGGGAAGCCCAGGTACCACCAGCTCCAGTACCAGCCCCAGTACCAGCTCCAGCACCAGCTCCAGTGCCCACTTATGTGCCAGCTCCAGCCACAGCTCAGTCTCCAGATATTCGGGGATTACTATTACAGCTTTTGGGTGTGATTGGAGAGCGGCCTTCTGAGGTAGCGCAGACATCCGCTCAGGGGGAAGCCCTGGGTGCACAGAGCTCAGTAGCGCAGCCGACTACTATGGTTCCCCGTGCGGAGGTCATTCCGGTACCATCTGTTGCACAACCTCTTTCTCCTCGCCCAGTTATGATAGAGTTAGAGCAGAAGGCGTTGGGTAGGTTTTTGAGGTTAGCACCTCCGAGGTTTGCTGGTACTTCTGGACAGGATCCACATGACTTTATTACTACCTGTGAGGAGATGTTGCATCATTTGGGTTTGTTGGAGACTCACGGGGTTGGTTATACTACCTATCAGTTGGAGGGCCCAGCGAAGTTATGGTGGAGGGCCTGATAACGCTCAAAGTACCACTCCAATTAAGAAGCGTAAGCGATCGTTTGTCAAATATAGAACCCAACAAAGGTTGGGGTCGATCCCACAGAGAATATGGTGAGAATTAAGTCGTTAGTGAATTAGTTGACTAATGGTCAATAGTTTCCGGTAAATAAATGGGGGTTTTGGTGTGATCAATATGTAACAAAGCGAACAATAATGTATGATAAATAATTAGTAGGAGAATGAACTAGGGAAGTGTTTACCATGGCGTTGGTAACGATGTCGATTCTAAGCTTAACCGGGTTCTTGCTATATGCGTGTCATGATGTGATTGAATTAATGGTATCGTCTAAATGTTTCTCAACCAAATAGATGAATTTACTTTTCAATTCTCTCAAACTTGAAAAGGTGTGCTTTTAGATTTCAATCCTAAACATCAAGTAGATTAATCTAGTTACAACATTAATCATAAGACGAGAGTTGGTAGTCTCGAATCCTCGTCGTTAATCAAGTTTCCCGGTTTTAATCTCTTTACTCAAGCAAATTAAACCTAGGAATGTTCTAATGTTTGCAACCACTAGAAAACGTTAAATAATGAATGATTAACAACGTGATAACATATATATTGAACCCGTCGCTACCCGGAATCTATATCGCTACTTTAGCCATGGCTCCCACAACCCTAGTTGTGGGAGTTTAGTTAATCATGCTAGAAGAAAAAGAGAAGAAAGTCATATTCATAATAAAGAAAAGAGATCCTTACAATATAGTGAAAACAATCTTCAATTATCCAAGAACAAGAAAAACCAAGATCCCAAGAACAAAACAAGAACAAGATTCAAGGAGGAGGAAAACGTGTGTAGCGTGTTTCCTCTCTCCAAAATAACTCAAAAACTCCTAAAACTATTGGGTAATGTATTGGTAAGTGTCTTTATAAAATAAACCTAACATAGGGTATTTATAGGAGTCTAGGAAGTAAACCCAAAAACGTTCAGAATCCGCTCCGCGTTCTGCCTCCGCTTGACGGCTTGGGGTGACGGACCATCACCACCTTGACGGACCGTCACGGTGGCCGTCACCACTAGGCAGTGGTGCTGCCTTAAGGTGACGGTTGGTGTGACGGACAGTTGCAAGCTTGACGGCCCGTCATGGTGGCCGTCGCCACTAGGCAGTGAGCCGCCTCAGGTTGACGGTCTGGGTGACGGACCGTCACAAGTGTGATGGCCCATCATGGTGGCCGTCACTCTTAAGCAGTGGCGCGATTTTGCTCATATTTCCTTCCTTTTCTACGTTTGCCTCCATTTCCTACAAATATAACATAAAACCATCAAAAACGATAATGGTTGCTTGAAAACGTACGATTGTTCTTAGTTAAAAGGAGTCGAAAGTGCCGTAAATTGGCGGCACATCAACACCCTCAACTTAGACATTCGCTTGTCCTCAAGCAACATAACATAAAAGAAAAACAACACGATGACTCAACTAAGAAAACAAACTCGTGTCTCTAGCAACTCATGATCATTCAACATCTTATTCAATTTTAAATCAAGCTCCCTCGTAGCACACGAATGTATGAAACGCTAACTTGCAAGGATCCAAATATGTCATTCCGATATGATAGAATATTATGCACACACACGCACAACTATCCTAACAGTCAATAGATAATACAGAAATCTTGGTGCCCTGACCACAAAGAAATCTCACACACAAGATTTGGGACTAGGTAAGCGCTCACAAACGATTTCAAACAATGCACATGCGATACCATAGGCTTGCCCTTACTATTCTATTTCAGTTCTTCAGAAAGCCGCTCAGGATCACTACAGGACTTGTTTGGCTTGTAATGAGGCTTCAGGTCAGGTAGGATACATTTAGGGGTAGTGACTAAGCCCCTCCCTTTGGAACACCGACGTCTTTACCAGCATAACTTTACTTTGTCCAGTCCTTATTCCCTTTTTATTTCGGGCGCGGCTCAGATCTATTCGACTATAAATGACATTTCAAACTCAACATAATCAATAAAATTTCCAACGGAGGTCGATAGCACAAAAAGTGGGCCCCACACCCAAGAACTAACTTAGGCCAATCTTTCCAAAATGAAACATCATGGCCTAAAATGAGTCCGGAAGCTTCAGGACCCAAAAAAAAGGTCCTGCTAGCCCAAAGTCGACATTCCAGAGCTAATAGCGCTGCTAGAATTTCAATCTGAGGCCATCATCTCCGAATGTTGACCAAAGCTAAACTTTCAAGTTCCACTTGGCTAAAACACAAAAATTAAGACAAAATGAAACCGAAAGCTCCCAGAACCCAACCAAGGGTCCATCTAGACCAAAATCCATGCTC